>JBBUKS010000021.1:2425979-2437654 GCA_038050645.1 Hedychium gardnerianum
TTCTTTCCTTTTAGGGAGAACACAAGGTCCAGAGATCACTTCATTTTGAAAGATTTCATCGACGATCCAAGGTGATTTGCTCCATTCTATCCATCATCCGAGCTAGGAGAGCACTCCCGAAGACCAAGACGACATCCTGCTAAGCATTTCTTCCCTCTTATCTCTAGACTAGGGCTAAAATGTTTCAATTCTTCTCTCCTTGTTCATGGAGTATATCTTTCACATTCTAGGGTTATGAAGTAATTATGATGTGATTGATGATGTATGAACTATGGATATGTCAATTTTATATTTCTATGAGATGTTTACCTCTTATGCTATATGTGTTGTGTCTTATATATGTTTGACGAAATGTGTATATGAGTAATGCATGTAGATCTAGGGAATTTTCTTCTATGTTAAGGTTACTACTAGATTGGATAATCTGGAGATCCTTAGTGACAAAAGATTCTCATTCAACCGAACTATTATGTCCTTGGTGACAAAGAGTATCGACACTTACCCACTTTCTAGAATTACAAGACCTTGACATAGGAATTAACCCTAGCTACATAGGAGTAAGTATGGAGAATAAGGAGATGAACATATTATATGGACATTATCTAGTATCATAGTGAAACCGAAAACCTAGAATCACTTCCTAAACCAACCCTTAGCAACTCTCTTCCCTCTCTTCTTGAACCTTGATCACTCACACACACTCTCTCTCTTTATCCCTCACTTAAGTTTACAAACTTTCACACAACTCGATTAGTCTAGCTATTTGCTTCACGAACTCACTAGTGTATTAATTCACAGTCTCTGTGGGATCGATATCTTTTGTATTATCGACGACTTAACTATGTACTTGCGGTAGCATAACAAACCTGTATAATTCAAGCACTGTATGGTGTTGCTAGAAATCGAGTTGCTCAAGTTCGATTGATGTTCAACCTATGTGTGCTGAAGAGATAAGAGAGAGACAAAGAGGGGGTGGGGGGAGTTGGAGATGAATGTAGATTTTAGGTTACCATTGGCTGATGGAATTTTTTTTATTAAAAGTATAAAATAGGAATATTATGGGGTGTATTTAGAAAATTGTGTGATAAAAAAAATTATTGATGAATATATTTATTAAATGTGGAAGTGTGGATAGCCCTCCCTAAAAATAAAGACTCTTTTGATTTTTTTTAGTTGAAATTATTCAAGCTAGGAGGCTGGTCAGATAAGGCGTCTGGAGAGGACAGATATCGTTGAAAGTCTAAACATTTCTGCCTCTTGTCGTCCTTAACAAGTTTAGAAATAGCAGTATTTTTTGTCGGAGGGCTTTCGCTTTGCCTTTAATTTTCTGAAGAAAAGGCCATCTGTTTTTGGAAGCACATGAGTTTTGTTAGTGTCTGTCTGTTTTGACTATGTGTTAATTTTAAAAAAAAATCCTTGGTACGTGGGTGCGCACGCAGCACATGAGTTTTAATGAGAACAAACCTCGCGTGCTCATTGATTACGATGAAGAAGAATCGCAAGCAACAGGAAGCATAAAAAGTCACCATCGGTTTACTTGGCCATGGAGGCAAGCAAAGCCCCACACGCAGGGAGACTTGCTTATGCACCTTTGAGCGAAAGCAAAGATGAACAAGAGAGGCCACTCATCATACTGTTCCAATGTCACTTGAAAGTGATCGTCACATGTGAAAGCTCCTCCCCTTTATTCTCATTTATCAACCATCATTTTATTATGATCATAAATACACATATTCCATGAACACACATTCAACTCCATTTGCTAGTTTTCCTAGCTCAACGAGACACGGCAATTGAAAGAAGCGGCCTCTTGAATTGTTGAATTTGTTTTCTTTTTTCTTTTTCCATTAACAATACCTGATAGAGAAATCTGAAGTGATGGCCCGTGGAAATAATGGATCTGCTGAAAGTTTTGTCAACTATCATTTGTTAGTTTTCAAGCTAAATTATTGCTGGGGGGCTTGCATAATGTAAGCCGCTCATGCACCCCGAAAAGTCTGAAAGTAATCAGACTTTCAGAATTGAAAACAAGGTAGAGTGCCCTGCGTGTTACATCCTGTTCATATTGCCATGTCCCACAGGCTAAAGCAGAGAGTGTTGACTGTCACATCATTTTTTTATGGGTTTCGGAACTAAATGTTGACTTGTCTTTGTCGTTCTTCTTAAGATACCACTGATCGATCGCTGAATATTCTCTACAGGAATGAGATAAGAGGAAGGAGAGGGATAAAAAATCAGAAGGACGTTTTTTTTATTGGACGATCTAAATGAAGTTCCTCTTTAATTTTATAAAATGGCATCTCATTTCATCCGCCTCCCTATACCCTCAGATATATTGTTAGGTCGATTTTGACTTTTTGGTAGGTCAATTTTAAATTTAAATTCTGAATCGATTAAATAGTTGCGTGAAACACGATATATTCATATTATAATAATTATAAAATCATATAATTTAAATACTATTAAATAAAATAAATAAATTTTATAATTCATATTAAATAAATGGGTTAAGTTTGGATTCTAATAATTATTATTTCGTAATAATTATAATATGAATATTTGAATAAGTCAAGTCTGCTCAATCGATTTAAATTTATCCTTTTATTATTTCGAAACAGTGGAAATTATCATTTTGAAACAGTGATAATAGAATTTAAAAGTATAATTGTTATGAACAATGCCTAATTAGTTCGTTTATTTTTGCCCACAAATTGGTCTGACTGTAATGACTAGTCAAACCTGGTGATCGTTCTCGTTCTTCTTGGCGCTGCCATCGTCGCCTGCGGCAGAGACGGACAACCTGGCGGGAGCGGCACTGGCTGGAAGCGCAGGCGAAGCGGAACTGGAAAAGAGAAGCCAACCTGCACAAGCCCAGTCCCAGGCGTGGAGCACGATGTAGGTGCCGATGCCGCCGATGAGGCCGTATGCGATGGAGTAGGTGAGCGGCATCACGATGATGGTTATGAAGGCCGGAATGGCCTCCTTCATGTCGTCCCACCTGATCTCCACCACCGCCTTCATCATCAGTACACCCACAAGCACCAGCGGAGGCCCGACCGCCCACGCCGGGATCGAAGCCAGCAGCGGCGTGAAGAAGAATGCGAGCAGGAAGTACCCAGCCACCGTCAGAGCCGTCATCCCCGTCCTGCCCCCCTCTTTGATCCCCGTTGATGACTCAATGTACGCCGTCACAGGCGACGTCCCCAGGAGCGATCCCACTACGATGGCCGCCGCGTCCGACATGAACGCGAAGTACTGCCCCTCGAAGTCCCCGTTCTGGTCTACGTATCCAGCGAAGCGGGCCATCGAGTAGAGCGTGCCCGTCGCGTCGAGTATGTCAACGTACAGGAAGGTCACCAGAGCCTCCCAGAAGCGCCCCGTGCCGATCCCCTTGAAGCTGAGTGCGCCGGCCGTCGACTGGATGTGGTGCACGTCCACCACCTGCTTGAAGTAGTGATAGGCTTCGTCCCCTGCCGCCGTGTCGGGGAAGGCGGTCACCTCGGTATGGCGGAACCACGAGACGGCCGTCACGAAAACGATGCCGTAGATCATTGCCCCCTTGATGTTCTTGATGAGACAAAAAGAGATGATGAGGAACCCAACGACGGCGATCCAGAAGGTGGGAGACTCCATGCGGCCGTGCAAGCAGAGGATGTCGCCGGAGACGGTGCCGCCAGGGATAAGGGACACGGTGCCGTTTTCGAAGGTCTGGACGGGGGCGAGGAAGGCTCGGTACTTGCGCGGACAGGCGGCCAGCGTGACGAGGGTGGAGGAGGAGTAGCCGACGAGGCCGACGCCCTCGTCGTTCTGCAGGCCGATGAAGGCCAGGAAGAAGCCGATGCCGACGGTGGAGGAGATACGGACGGGGCGAGGCACGAGCTTGGCTAGGTGGGCGCGTAGGCCGACCGCTGAGATAATAAGAAAGATTAGGCCCTCTAGGAAGACAGCGGCAAGGGCAGTGCGGTAGGAGAGGTTGCCGGAACCATGGAAGCCGACTACGGTATAGGCGAAATAGGCGTTACTGCCCATGCCCGGTGCTAGAGCCAGAGGCAAGTTCGCGAAGGCCCCCATAATAAAGCTTCCGATGATGGAGGAAGCAGCGGTGGCGACGATGAGGTCGCGGCGGGCGTGGTCGAGGCAGGCGGCGTAACCCGGGTCGACCGGGGGGAAACGGCACGAGGGAGAGGGATTCCTGCAATCGTCGACGGAACACGTGGCGCCGGAGTCCGAGAGTATCGAGGCGTTGACGGCGAGGATGTAGGCCATGGTCAGGAAGGTAGCCGTGCCGGCGCGCAGCTCTGTGGTGAAGGTGCTGCCGCGCTCCGACAGCTTGAACCATCTGCCCGCCCACGACTTAGCCACTGCCGAGTTGAGCCTCCCGAGTAGCGACGGAGACGCCGGCAGTGCCTCCGGGGCCGAGTCCATGTCGTCGGCGCTGGGACTTCGGTATTAACCTTTCACAGGCTGCGCCGTTGCGAATCTAGAGAGAAAGGAGGCAAGCGGGGTTTAAATTGCAGAACTTTGGTTACGATCAGTTTTTTCTTACTTATTTTGGAAGTTAGACGATAAGCTGAAAGCTGAGGACGATAATGATGCATCAAATTAAATAAAAAAAATCCACATTAAAATGTATTTAAATCAATCCCAATCAACCCATAATTAAAACTAAGATTTTTTAATCACATTATTCAAATCCTCTCGATTGGCATGTCTCCTAAAACAAAACAATTTTGTAATTTCCTTATTGGTTTAATGTAATATTTTGCATTTATCATTGGCCTAAACTGAAAAGGAATCTAAATTAATATATTCCTTTTTGACTTTTTATATTTAAATTTAACAATAAAACTACATAGTCACAGCGCGGATACGAGAGGAGGCTCAACCGCTCCACCTCAGTATCACCATCTAGGGAGCTTAAAAAATATTATAGATTAATTATAAGTTAAAAAATAATTTCATTTTTTTGAAATCCTAAGTAATTTAATTATCCAAACTATAAATTAAAATAACTTTTTTAGCCTCTTTTAAATCACAAACTGTTAAAAAAAAGTTTAAAAAATTACAATAATATATATTTTGGACAATTTACATCTTTTTTTTATTTTATTTGAGAATTGAGACTTGATAGATATATTTTTTTTTATCAATTGTTATACTCCATCTAATTCTAGATTTTTTTTTTGATAGATATGCTTTCTTTCTTGTGCAACAGGTTCAATCTAATGAGTGTCGTAGGTCTAGGCACTTTTTAATTTGCTCCACTTGGTTAATAATGTGGCATGTGCATTTTATTTTTGATATCTTTTTATTACTTAATTAATTTGATCATGTATAATTATTTTTCCATCCTCGAATTCATTCATATTTTAATTATATTTTACTATTATAATGTTTTTTAATTACACTTTGATTTGCAAGTATACACATCCTTCTTTATTGTCATATTTCTCGAATTAGATTTAAAATATTTAAGTTAATTATTTATGAAAAAGAGAAAAAGAGGAAAAGAAAATATTCAAAATATTTATGGAAATTTAATACTTTATATGTTTTAATATATTTTTAATATTTTGTCATAAACAATGACTAAATATTTATCTAATTTTCAAAAGAGAAAAAGAAAATAAAATAAAAATTCAAAGTAAGATAGATGATATTGTTTAAAGGGAATATTTTTTTAAATTTGCCTCACGCCTACAACAATATGAGACCCGACTGTGCATGGTTATTACATATTATAATAATAAAATGTGAAACAAGAAAGAAAAGTGGATTAGATTTATGTGTTTTTGAAAGATTGGTCTCTTTTAATAATATAAATTTAAATAATTTTAAATCTTATAAATCAACAGCACGTGAATAATACTTCGTAGAATTCAATATTTACAACGCATTATTATAGTAGATAAAAATAGCACTCGGCATTCACACTATTATAGTACTACTTGATACCAAAGCCTTCATTTAATGGAATACAATAAATTATGCATTAAATATTATCTTTTTGCCTAACTTGGATTACAAAATGTCCCCGCGATTAAATTTTCTAATGAATAATCAAGAGATTTAAAATTCGAATCTCAACTATAATATATTGTAGTAAATTTTCTCTCCAATGAAAAGCGGGTCTTAGAATACTGGTCATTTGGATGACCTTTATTAGCACTTCTCGATTTATCCTGATGATCGATGAAAATTTTTTATGAGACCGAATCGATTATTTCAGATGGAACGTTAGATTAATTCTTGTTTTTTAACTGGCACATAATATTAAATCTATGATGCAAGTTGGCATATTAACTGTCATGCATAAATACCTTAATTTTTCTCGGATAAGATGCGATTATAAAAAATGGACGAATTCTATACCCATGAACCCATGAATATTTAAATTTTCCGTAGAATATATTATACATTCATGCTATTCGAATAATTCATAATATTGTACTGTTCTTTAAGATTCATATATTCATATATGTTTTTTAAATTTATCATAATAACAAATGAATTTTTTTATGAAATTAAATTAATTATTTTTAAAATTAATCGATTTAAAAAATTAAATATCAAGATTAAAAATATATATATCTTTATTTTTTCATGAATATCTAAGAGAGTTATCTCGTAGTCATAATTGTTTAAATGATTTTGTATAAGCCCCGGGTAATGATATAATAATTAGATTCTTTAATGGATAATTAAGGGATCTAAGGTTCGAATCTCAGCTGCGGCACACTGCAGAAAATTTTTTCACCAGTAAAAAATGGGCCTAAAAATATTGGTTATTTGGATGAGCCTCCATTAGCGCTTCTGGATTTACCCTGGTGGTCGATGAGAAACTTTCATAGAACCGAGTCGATCACCCCAAGTCTGACGTTTAATAGGGGTGAGCAAAAATTCGGTTAAATCGAACAAACCAACCGAATTTAAAAATTTGATTTGGTTTTTTCAAAAAATTGGTTTTTTTTTTGGAAAAATCGGTTAATTCGGTTCGATTTCAGTTTCGAAATTTCTTATTCGGTTAACCAAATACACCGAAAAATCAAAATTTTCATCGAATCAAATTTTTAAACCCGATTTTTTAGATCGAAATTTTATTAAACCCAACCGATTTTTTTTTGACCATAATTAGAAAATTCGATTAATTCAATTAAACAAATATTTTTTTCGATTCGATTCGGTTCGATTTTATAAAAAAATTTGGTCAGTTTGATTTGTTTGAAAAAAAAATCGGTTTAATTCGATTTGATTAATTTGATTTGATTCAATTCGATTTTAACTGAATATTCACTCCTAATGTTATCGGTTCTGATTAATTATTTTTTAAAAATGATTTTGTGTAGAGTGGCATGAGATCTCATGAAAATAACTACTTTTAATCTCTTTTAGTGGGTCCACAAAGCCATCCTATTTAAAACCCTACGTTTGGATTATAAGGTAGAAGCGTTTTTAGAAAATAGCTAATCTAATTTAAAAATTGGGATCAATTT
Source organism: Hedychium gardnerianum (assembly GCA_038050645.1). Taxonomy (NCBI): domain Eukaryota; kingdom Viridiplantae; phylum Streptophyta; class Magnoliopsida; order Zingiberales; family Zingiberaceae; genus Hedychium; species Hedychium gardnerianum. Next base: position 2,433,473 of record JBBUKS010000021.1, read on the forward strand.
GGAAAAAAAAATTAGAGTTTAAAAAATTTATAAGCTTTTAGGTTATAAGTGTTGTTATAAATTAGGTATTTTAAAAGTTTAATTGTATTTTTTAAAATGATAAATTTATTGATACAATCGTACTAATTTTAAATAGTCTAGATTGACTAAATGATAATTGAAAAGATTATTTATAAAGTTATATACAATATTATTCTAACTAATATTGTTTATATAATAATGTTTAGGTATTATTTAAGTGGAAGTTGTGTATTTATCCAAAAGAATGTTTGAGTGGTAAGATAGTTTACAAGAGAAGATAAACACTTAATATTCGACTTTAATATAAAAGAAAAGCTTAAATGGGCGAGATATTGTAGGAGAAGGGATCGAGCCAACATTGAGATCTTGAAATGATTTGACTTGATGATTCTGATGATCGAAATTAATGTAGATGAATTGTTTGACTTGATGAATTTGTAAGGATCCATGCAAGCTAAAGGGATGAATAACTTCGATTGTTTTTTTCGATCTTGTTATGCTCATCGTTTGAATGCGCACGGAAACTTTGATTCAAACTTGACTCTACATGCATAACTTCAAGATTTACTTGGTATCCGTCTTAGGCGACTAATCCAAGGTCTACTCCTAGTGATCTCCCTCCATTATGAATTTCTCATTTTCAGATACCTTTCGAAGGCGAAGAAATCTCTTACAATAAGTTCTTACAAGAACAAATACAAGCAATACAAATGAAAATGAGAGCAAAAATACTTTACAATTGAGAACTTTGCTTTGGATGTTTGCTTGTCACTTTGGAATGGAAATGCAGCAACACTTCACCTTTAACCTCTCAAGAACCAGCGCCGAGAAACCTCCTAAAATCCTCTTTAAAATTGGGCTAATTTTCGCCTAACAATTGATTGTCATACTTCACTAATCAATTCCCATTGAATTTGGCCATTTAAATCTACAGAACAACTATTTTTACCTAACCAATCAATTGCACCAATCGATTAATAGCCGTCAGTCGATTGCCCCAATCGATTCTAAAGCACTCTGTGCGCCAGAAATAAGCTACCAATTGATTGCTTCAATCGATTTAACAAATCAATTACACCAATCGATTGATAAGTAGTAAAAATATAGATCTCTCAACGAGCTCTGTTTCGCACCAAAAATCATCTCGTTTTGATATCTGAATCAAAATTTATGGCCTTCGAAAGTTTGCTTTGTCAGGACTTCCTCGTTGCCTAACATCTTATTAACCTTAACTTGTTGGGACTTCACACCTCATGCCAACTCTCTGTTGGACTTTCGACTGCCAAGTGTTCGATCAATCATGACCCACTTGGACTTTTATCTTGCCAATTACCTATTGAACTTTTGATCAACAAGTGTCTCTAGTCAACCATAACCCACTTGAACTTTCTTCTTCTCATGCCAACTCAATGTTAGACTTCCAATTTTCAAGCGTCCGGTCAACCGTGACCCACTTGGACTTCTCGTCTTCATGCCAACTTCTTGTTGGTCTTCAGATCACCAAGTGTCTGATCAATCGTGACCCACTTAGATTTCTCTTGCCAACTTCCTATTGGACTTCCCACTTCTAATCAAATATCCAGTCAACCTTGACCTACTTGACTTCTCATGCTAACTCCTTGTTGGACTTATGACATCGTCAAGTATCTAGTCAACCTTGACCTACTTGTCTTCTTTACTTGTCAAGTATTTGGTCAACCTTAACCTAATTGATTATTTTTCACTGTCAAGTATTTATTCAACCTTGTTCTACTTGACATCTTAGTAACATATTGATCAACATTGAAATCCAAACTTGAGTCAATCTGAGCTTGGTCAACCTGGTCAACCTTAACATGAGATCGATTGCACCAACAATCTTCTCCTTTTTTATGTTTGACAATATATTTGAGTTTGTCTAACTCATTAGCCCAATTTTCTTTCTTCATCCTTCTTCTCATGCCAAAACATGAATGAGAGTTTCTTAATTTAAACCCTACATTCTCTCCCTTTGGCACACATCAAAAATCTTTTCTCAAGATCCATTCATCTTAAACTTCCAGCATCACAATGGATGTTCTCTACCTTCCATTTTCTTTAATGCTCAACCTTGAGCATACACCCATTATCCTTCTTCTCAATCCTTCTAATCTCCCTCTTTCATTTTCAATTCATGCCTTTAAGGTGGACCACCCCTTCAAAATATGCTCCAACTTCTATCATTGCACCAATAATGATTTGGATTTTCTAAACCTTTAGAACATCCCAAAATCTAAGTCATGAGGTTAAGAATTCAACCTTGAATCTAAACCACCTCCTCAATTCCACATTCTTCTCTTTTTAACATCTCTTTCTAATTTTCATCAAGAAAATCATCTTTGAATGCTTATCCAAGCATATAAGAAGGTTATGGATAGTTACAATACCTAGGGGTGAGCTTAAAAATGACTTAAACATCTTATTTTAGCCAAAAAATATAACTAACAATCGATTAGTAACTGACACCAATTGATTGGTGGTCCGGAAACCTGAAATTTCATTTTTTAGACAAAATTTAAAAAATGCATAAGTAATTCTATGATTTTTGAAAATCACAAATTTTCATATAAACATTAATCATGTCAAATATTATCAGAAAAAAATAGTTTTCTATGAAAATATATCTTATTTTCAAAAAATGGTATAAAGTTGGAAATGCATGATAAAACTCAACACTAGAGGGAGGAGGGATGAATAACATTATGAATTTTATGAGCAAATTTTCAAATAATAAAGCAGATAAATAGAGTAATAGCATAGTGGAATAAAATATTAACTAAGCAGTTTATCATAGTTAGAACCAAGCAGGTATAACATGCAGTTAATTTACCCAAACAAACCAAAAAGTAGACACGTGCAACAATTACAAATAATGTGATTCTTATTTCTAATTTCTCCTAGATGGAGAAACCTTATAGGAAAAGAATCTAAAAATTAAGTACAAAATTAAATATGTAAGGCAGCACAAATAAATAAAATAGTACTCTAGATATTACCATCTGAAAATGAAACGCAAATTGTAGTGTGTCGCAGTGAAGAAGCGGAAGAGCACGAGCACAACAGAAGTCGTGAAAGAATTCTCTTGAGAATGGGATGCCTTCAACTTCTTCCTCAGAACCCTTTATATAGTACTTCTCCGGGTGCCTAGAGCCTCCCCGGGCGCCTATACAAATGTTGACGTTGCCACAACTCTTATCCGGTTAGATAACATTAACGAAGTTGCCCGGGAGCCTGTGCAATCCCTGGTCGCTTGTAGAAGGGTCAACCCTGATCTTGACCTGACTCCAACAATTGTTGATAACATTTCTTCCTAATTGCTTGGAAGCCTCTACAATCGCCCGTTCGCCCCGGTCGCCCCTATACCATGCACGGTTGCCTGGAACTCTCTGACTTCTTCTATCGAGAGTTATCACTAGCTAGTCACCCCGGACTCCTTTTGGTCGTCTGAAACTATCGAGCATGCTTCCTTGTAGTTGTAACACATAATGAGTATGATATAATATTTTAAAGTAATTCACACTTTACCTGATTAGATTTTGACCCATCTAGTTTGGGTAGCCAATCAATCAGCTTCTAGCTGATTCCTCCTGGACTTGTTTGTCAAGCAATCAACCTCCAGCTGATTCTACCCACTTTGACTTATCTTGCCAAGCAATCAGCCTCCGGCTGATTTTACACACTTGAACTTGTCTTGCTAAGCAATCAACCTCCAACTGATTCTACACACTTGGACTTATCTTGTCAAGCAATCAACCTCCAATTGATTCTACACACTTGGACTTATCTTGCCAAGTAATTAGCCTCTAGCTGATTCTACACACTTGGACTTGATTTACCTATCACCCATCTAGGAATTTCCTCGCTTGGTTCATAACCAAGACTTTAACTGCCTAGCTTCACTACTTACTAGGACTTTTCATTCACCTAGCTCTCATCTAGGAATTTCACTGCTTGGTTCACAACCAAGACTTTATCTGCCTAGCTTCACTCACTAGGACTTTTCAATGGTCAAGTTTCATGCACCTAAACACCTGACACCAAATTGTTAGATTTCACCACACCTAACTTTTGTAAGGAATTCTAGGGCGCTAAACACGCAAATGCGCAGCGGAAAGCCCTAGATCCTTTGCCACCGGATCCGTG
>JBBUKS010000021.1:2441680-2472295 GCA_038050645.1 Hedychium gardnerianum
ACTACGATGCTCTCACACCCGAAGGGAGAAGTGATCGATAGCATACATGCATCTCCACGATGCTACAACTAGCTCACACCCAAAGGGAGCTATAATCGATAGCATGCATGCAACACCGTGATGCTACAACTAGCTCACACCCGAAGAGAGCCCTGATCAATAGCATAAATGCAACACTGTGATGCTACGACTCACTCAACCAACATAATGGGAGACATAATCAATAACATGTATGCATCACCATGATAAGTAGGATACAAATGATCTCATCATCACATATGTCTATCTATGTAATGTACACAACTAAATCCATCACGGCATATGAGTCGTAATGCACGCCACACATGTGTTTATATGCACAAATCAGACATGTAGTATAATCACCAGCATAATACCTCACCTATAACACACGTCACCCACGTGTTTACATCTATGATCAAATGCATACAACAATGATGAAAATATGTAAGGCACATATCACACACATGTCCATAACTTCAATCAAGACTATGTAGTAATGAATATCTAGGGTACACGTCACACATGTGCCCACAACTACATGTCATGAATCTATAGAATCTAGCATATGCATATAGTTACACGTCACATGTGTGTCTAATAACTACATGATTACACAATCCTAAGCTTGTTCCTATTGTGCACACCACACACGTGTACATACTACAGGATATGAAATCATAGATATAAATAGAGCATCTCAAGTATAAGCAAACAAGTATCAAAACTCAGGTAGCATGTGAATAGAGTCAAGGTATATACGTCTATTATATCAATAAGAATGTATCATGCACTAAGATCAATAACTATAAATGAGAGCAAGGGAAAAAATACACACCTTTATCTGTAGAATGTCATAACTGTCTTCATGGTAGGTCATGCTAAATATCCCTGAGTTGAAACACTTGTCTTGAGTCAAACCCCTATAAGACAAAATATAATCAACACCAAGATCTACCATAACTCAAGCTATAAACCCTAATCCTAAACTGATTAGGAACACCAATTAGCCTTCCACTCTATCAACAAACTTCAACCAACCATAACTCAATAATTCCCATGAAACTAACTACTATCAATATTTAACAACTAATTACAAGGCTTTAGAACATGAGAGCTCTCAAAATTAACATCCTAACCAAGATGATATCCATAAAACCTATTTATTCATGATTCCACAACTGCATTTCAAACATCCATTTCATTTTTTGATCCAACACATTCCAAACAACCTAAACTAGATCTATGCAAGAACAACATAGCTGCACAAACTAACTGATCAGAATTTAGTTGCCCAAGTTAATCTATGTATTAAATCAACTATTAAGCATCATGAATCAATTAATCCAAATATGTACTGATATCTCAAATTAATCATAAGAGCATGGTGAGATCAACTTCTTACAACAATCAATCAACATAATCCACCAATCCAACTACCCAAATTATAAATTCACTGACTCATTTATACCTGTTAGAGGTGGCCGGAGATGAAGACTGACAGCCGGCGATGACCGACAGTAAGGGCAATGCTGCTGGTTGGAAGTCAGTAGTGGCAAACACTCGATAGTGGGGGTGTGATGGCTTGAATTTGACTATAGCAGTGGCTGCCCTCAACTACAGCTATGGTTGGATGGAGCAGCAACAATGACAGCGAGACCCGATCTGACATAGATTTGGCCAGTGGAAGGGTGGTCGAAGGTGAGGGCGACGACGACAGCATCGAGGCTATTGGCTACGACCTAGTGGTGTTAGTGAGTAGATAGAGAGGCACCGGTGGGATGGACTGTCGACGGAATAATTATGAGCTACACCCGGAATGGCAACCATCTCCGGTGGTCAAAGGGTTGGCCAAGGGGAGTGAGCCCACGAGCTGACCTCTATTGTCGTGGTGGGCTGGCGACAACAACGATCGGGAATAGGGCAGCGGCTTATCCCAAAAGGGAAAGAGGGATCTCGGCGACGATGGGAAGACCTGCTCGCCGTCGATCGCGAGGGGAAGAGGGGAGGGAGTCGACAGTGATGAGTGAGGAAGAAGAATCGGGGAAAGGCTATGAGATGGCCGAAAATGCTCACTACTGTCGGTTGTGGCTTGTGGTGTCATCCGGAGGGGAAAGAAGTCGGTGACCAAAGATCGAGAGAGGAGAAGAGGAAAGGACGAAGGTGGATTCGGGAGAGAAGGAGAGGTCTTTACATTACAACTAAGGCAAATGAAATCAATCAACTCCCACTTAATTGATATTTCAAATAGGCTTTCTAAAAGCCTAATATATATATCCCTTTAAACTCGTCATATTAGCTCCGATTAAATCCAGAAAAATCTCTAAAAATTTCTAGAAAATTATATAGGCTTATTTCTCAATTAACACTCATTATTTTATTATTTTTATTTATCATATTTAACACTTATGTCATAATCTATCTGTAAGAAACTTAGATTGTATGATCTTAAACTAACCACTATGACATTGCAACTAGCCGATCACTCCTGTAGATACCTGATGATATTATTGTAGATGTGTCAATGGAGGTTGGGAATTTTATAGCTCCTATAGATTTTGTGGTACTAGAGATGGTGGAGGATCCAAAAATACCCATCATCCTAGGATGATCTTTCCTTGCGACTGTCGGAGTTGTGATTAACGTTAAAAGTCACAAGCTCTCATTAATAGTCGGCGTCAACATGGTGGAATTTAATATTTCTAAGGCCTCTGACACAATTTTTGTTGAAAGTTCTTGTTGTAGGTTGGAAGGAGTCTAGCCGGAGAAGAAAAAACAACACCCTGAAAATCGATTGTCAGATGTAGCACTAAGTCCGGTTGGTCCTGAAAAGAAGTCTAGAACCAAAAAATGATAAATATATCATCCCCACAAGAGCTAGTTTGAAGGAAAGACTTCAAGACATCTCTTGCCATATTAGAGGGGAGCACAGTCCCTTCAAGGAAAAGGTTCCCAATTGAGCCAAAAGTAGGGGTCGAGCTCGTGACCTTAAACGAGCGCTTTTTGGAAGACAACCCAAGTGTTCTGCTTCTTCTTTTTTTTTTTGACTTCTTCATCTTTGTTTTCATTTTTAGAGTTTTTGTTTCATTTATTTCAGGAAGGATCCAGAAGAAAAAGTAAGGCAGCCATGCCCAAAAGGCACTATCGTGCCTTTTGGAGAGTTGATGGCCGAAGTTCACACGGCAGGGCCATGCCCAAAAGGCATGGCCGTGTCTTTCCTCTAGGAAACTCTCGAGGCTGACATGGGTCGGTCGTGCCATTTTGGCACGAATGTGCTACTTGATGAGAAATTGACAAAACCTAACACAGTGAGGTCATGCCAATTTGGCGTGGTTGTGTTTTTCCTCTAAAATGCTTCCGAGGCCTACACAGTTAGGTCGTGCCATTTTGGCATGACCGTGCTTATTATCCTCTCGAAAAAAACATGGGTTGGCCGAACCAAGCGTCTGCGGCCGACACAAGACATCTGTGCAATTAGGTACGGCCGTGTCGCTTGGGGCATATGTTAAAAATCTATGGACGAGTCGTTTCTTTCATTTAGGCACGACTGTGCTTCCTTCCCAAAGCAAGATCTCCTCCTCTTCCTTCCCATAGCAAGATCTCCTTCTCTCCCAAAGCAAGATCTCTCTCCAAACCTCAATCTTCTAACCTCTTCTTCTTCCTTCTCCCTCTCTTCTTTCATAGATCTACTCCTTTCCTCCTTTCTTATCTTCCGAGCTCTCAAGCCCTCCTCTCCTTGATCTAAAGCATCTCAACTCTTCCCATCTCACTTCTCTCTTGTAGCCCTCTAAGATCTAAAGCCACCTAAGCTTGTTCTTTTCATAATCAAAATTTGAAATGCTTAAATGTTTCAAAAAGGGTACCGGATCTAGTGGGAGTGACAAATTAGACAAGGGAAAAAAATGACTTCCAATAGAGGGAAACGACGAGTGAGCGATGAAGTGACAAACAATCCTCATGGAATAATTTTTCGCAATAATTTACAGAAAGCATGCTATGATATTCTTGTTAATCGTAAAATTATCGCTACTCATTATCTTGATGATTATACCATGCAAATTCTAGGAATTAAGGAAGATGTCGATTGGATGATTAATAACTTAGGTTGGAATGATTTCATGAATCTTCGACATCCGATCTATCCTAGAATTACCCTTGGATTTTTAAACTCTATCGAAGCCTACCTTTCCACTGATAGTAGCGATGAGGGGAAGATTAGTTTTAGATTGTTTAATCATGATTTTGAGTGGAACTTGTACGATTTTAACATTTATTTTGGTTTGCCTACTGAGGATTCACGAACATTTCATAAATCCTTTAAGAGTGTTAATTTTTTTGGAGTAAATTGCAGAATTGGATGAACCTTATGATCCCTCATGTGCCAAAGCCCCTTGCCTCCAAAATCTAGTTTTAAGCTACCTCCCCCGAGTTAGTTTTCATTAGAACAATGAAATGTCCAAGTCTAGAGGGAGGGGGGCCTTTGTACATAGGTTAGCTCTAGTTTGATTTCATTCATTGTGTGTTTGTTGCTTGTTGCTTGTTGCTTGTCTGTTAGCGCAGTTTGTAGTTGCATTAATCATCATATCATTGATTGTTGTTCTTCACAACAAAATGATTGTATGCTTATTCTAGAATTTATGTTGTTGTGATTTGGTATGCTAGTATGCCTATTTGACTTTTTTTCCTATCCATAATTTCATGAAATGAGCATTATTTTTATTGGAAGGATTTGAGTGTTGGCTTAGTTTTAGGATCTCTTCACACTATGCTTAACTTTGATGATAGATACTTCTAAAAATAGTCATGATTCATAGAACCAGATTAATATTCTTGCTTTCTTGGTAACTTCTCAACTATATTTTGGTTACTAGATAATCTCAGTTCATGACAACTTATTAGGAAAAATCTGAATCCCGAAAAAAAGGGGGATAATAAAAATAGTTATCGTGAGTGAAAACTAACAAACTACCCTTTGAAATGGAGTTAAGTTACTAAGGAAATAACTATTATACTTATTTTAATACTGAGTATTCCTTTGAGACCTTATATAGACTTTGAGAGGGATGAACTTTGTGATTGACAGGTAAGTGCCTATTGCCGGAGGCATGAGGAACACATTTAGATAACAATTTGACAAGGCTTGGAGATTGACACTTGAAGAGGTTAGGCCACTTATTGCACTGAACATAGAGAACTTCTACGTAGGCCACACAGAAACAACTTTGGTATCATACTCATCAATGAAACTATACGATAGGATTAAATTAATTCGCTAGGGATTATGATGCACCATTTCCACTCAAAAATCTAGATTGTAGATTTTTCTTATCCTTTGCTTGAGGACAAATAAAGGTTTAAGTCTAGGGTGTGATGTGTAAATTATGCATGTTTCTAAGCATTATTTAGTATTTATTCTCTCACATTTCATGAGCATGATTTACATTTGCACACCCTATTTCAACTTGATTTCATTGTTGTTACTCTTTTGGTTCGGAGATCTGCTCTTCTCCTATATTGTTTGATAGGATGCGTTTCTGGCGTAAAAATGGAGTATTATAGACATTAGAGTGAGAAGTGGAAGAAAGGAACACACACTGGTCATGTCCCATGACACGGGCGAGTTCCTACGGGCAAAACTGACCAAAGACAGAGGAGACGTCAAGTTTCAGCACTTAGCATTAACCGACTGTGCCTTTCAGGAACGGCTGTGCCTTGTGCAAACATGGAGAACCTCCCCACAGTAGCCAACATGGCTTGGCCATTCCAAGTGGCACGACCATGCCTCTCTTTGAAGAATCAACTAAAGACTACAACAACCAACATGGCTCGATCATGTCTCTCCCTAAAGATTCAGCCAAGGTTCACAATAGCCACCACAACTCGGCCGTGCCAAAGAGGCACACCCGTGCCTCTTCCTGGAAAATCAACAGAGTCCCAAATAGCTCAACCATGCCAGATGACATGATCGTACCTCAGCCACACATTTTGGTTGAGGCCAACACAGCGCGACCACGTCTTTTAGGCACGACCGTGTCACGTTCTGGCAGGTCGTGTGGGTATTTTCCCTAATGATTGGAGAGGACTGTAAAAACCCTAAAATATCCCCAAATTAGGGGAGAAAGACTCTCCTCTAGGGAGAGGACCCTAGAGCTTCCATCTCTCGAGCTGTCGCGATGTCCAGTCCATCATCCGAGCGAGGATTTCATCCGAGAAGACGGGTAACACATTGATAAGCATCTTTCTCTTCTCTATTATATGTTTTGGATTATAGAATGCTATTCTTCTTGTCTCTTGGTTGTATTTCTCTCTCCATGGAGTAGACATCCGAATTCTAGCATGTAGGGAGTAACTAAGATGTAATGTTGATGTATGAACTAAGTACTTGGTAATTTTCTAATTCTATGAAATGTTTACTTCTTGTTCTTGCTTGCTTGATTGTTTGTGTTGTCTGGATGTGAGGAATTGGTCACTAAGTAGAGGTGATGTTCTAGATTGTACGACCATGGGGCCTCTAATGACAGAGGGTAACCCTTTAAGCGGACTTTATAGAGTCATCGCCTTAGAAGGGGCTAATTCCCTGCAAGGGATTATCTAACAAAGGGATTAATGGATTTACCCCAATTTGATGTTAGGGAGTAGAATGATAATCTAGATGTAATGTGGAGCCCTTAGTGAGAGGGGAAGCAGGGACCCTTAGTGACAGGGGGTATCCCTTAAGCGGACATTCTAGGTAATCATTTTACTCATTAACATTGAATTTAGGATAGGTACTCCAGTATAAACTTTAGGGGTTCACACTAGTAATGTGGTCAAAATTCCTACAAGATAGTAAACATGGAGGGTAAGGAGGTGAGAAGGTGCTTAGGATATTAACTAGCATCATAGTGAAACCGAAATTCTAGAATCATACCCTTAAGCCAAATTCTCCCAGTGATCTCTCTTGCTCACTCACTCACTCACTCACTCACTCACTCTCTTTATCTCTCTTGTGTCAATGACTTCAAACAACTTTCGATCGCCTATATAACTGACCTTGCACCTTTATCTAGTGCTAAATCAATAGTTCCAAAGGATCGACATTTTATTACTTGACGACAGAATCATGCACTTGCTATTTCACGACATCATATGTTCTTCTTTATCCTATTCTTCTTATGAAGATTCATCATCATGCATATTAATGTTAACCAACGTATTCACATTGAGTTCATGTTACGTTACCTTTGTACCCATGGTTCCCTCGTGTAGTTCGACTAGTTCATCCCCGAGGTCTTTTGCCCTGATAAAGTGACCGACACGGTTGAGCTCCTTTTTGGTCAAGCCATATTGTAGTGTCTGAGTTGCCTTCGCATCGGCTTTAAGTTGCCTCTTAGTTTTTAGGGTTCAGTTCATGCATTCGACTTCGTTGACCGGTAGGGTGAACCCGATCTTGATGATGATCCACGTGTCTATGTGGGTCTTCAGAAAATATTCCATTTGCCCTTTCCAATAGACGAAATCATTGCCATCGAATAGAGGAGGGTGAACAATGTTGTAGCCTTCTTGGAGGGCTATTTAACTTGCAAAAGAAAAAATAAAAATAAATATTTCAAGACTTAGTCTTGGATTAGTAGTGTGAGAGATAGAAAAAAATTTGAAAACGAAAGAGAAATGAACAAAAAAAAAAATTGCTAGAATGGTGGTTGCACTAATTTAGAGTGCCCCCACTCTGATATCAATTGTAGGATCATAGTAAGCGCTAGAGAGGGGGGTGAATAGTGCTCATCGCTAAGTCTCGTTTTAAAAACTTGTTTTTTTTTATCAGAAATAGTAGCGGAATAGAAACAGAACAGAAAGACACTTTTGTTTTTACTATTAGTGCAATCATGCCCCGAACGTTTCAATGATTTACAATTATTTAAGTTTAGGCTAATATGTTGGATCTAACTTAAGTTATAAGTGTGCGGATGAAAGAAGTCCAAGAAGGTCGGGGACTGAATTCTTGGCAAGAAGAAGTCCATGCAGGTCGGAAGACCATATGCAAGGCAAGGGAAGACCAAGAAGGTCGGGGACCTGATTTTTGGCATGAAGACCCAAAAATGAGGAAGCTCCAGGCGCAAAGTCCAGGGAAAGGTCGGAGATTGGATTCTTGGCATGAAGACCCGGAGATGAGGAAGCTACAAAGACAAAGTCTAGACACGTGTTGTATGGATGTTTTTGCTTTATGTGATGTTTTTGAGTTTTTTCTATTCATGTTTTGGCGGGGGAGTGCTCCTTCATTGTTTGCTTGATTGGTTTTATGTGATGTAGAGGTATACCCTATTGTTGCATTTATTAAGGGGGAGTATCCCGTTGTTGATTGTCTACTTATGTGAAACATAGGGGTGTACCCTATCATTCCATAGGTTTAAGGGGAGTGTTTCTTCCTTAGTTATGTATTTGCCTTCTTGATCTATAAGGGGTGTTCCCTATCTATATGTAGCATGCATAAATTAAGGGGGAGTTTCTTATCATTGTCATGTTTTTCTCTTCTGTCCGTGCTATCTTCGTTTTGATATTTGGCAAAGAGGAAGAAATATGGTATTTATGTTTATGCTTTGCTTGATTGATATCACATGATCTTTTCGTATCATGACTTGCTATTATCATCTTGAAAACTTCTTTATGCATATTATATTGATATCATCTTGTTGATATTATGATATGTTGGAAATGTTCCTAAACTTAAATAGATTGTCAATATAAGTAGACCCGTGGCATGAAGACCCGAAGATGAGGAAACTTCAGGCACAAAGTCCAGGGAAAAGGAGGTTCATCTGGCATGAGGTATTGGAATCGATTAAAATATCAAAGGGGAGTGTGTGTGCTCAAGGGTTTAGGGGTGAAAACCTTATTTTAGGGTTCACCAATCGATTGGTGAGCTAAAATCCAAAACCCAAAATTTAGGGTTTAGCAAAAGAGAGTGTATCAATCGATTGACATGAATTGTCAATCAATTGGTAATCAAATTTGAGCAATATAAAGCTACAGGATTGATTGGGAAACTATCAATCGATCGGTTGATCGATTGAGAGATTTTCTTTACGAGAATAGAAAGTTCTCACATCGATTGGCTGATCGATTTGGAAACTACCAATCAATTGGGAAGTGTTCTTCATGAGAACAGAAAGGTCCTAAATCGATGCACTAATCGATTGACCCTAGGAATTGATTCATTGATCGATTGAGAAGTATTTCTTCACGAGAATAGAAAGGTCCCGAATCGATTCACTGATCGATTGGGAGGCTTTCTTCATGAAAATAGAACGTTTCCTAATTTATTGATTGATCGATTAAGGTGGTTAATATTTTGATGATTAATAGTAATCGATTGGAATTCAAAATAGGATAATCTCAGCTGTCGATCTAGAGTCAGTGACCGTTGAGACAAGCGGTAATTGATTGGAGCGTTTTCCCAATCGATTGGTGGCGACCAAAAAGGAAAGAAATGACTCGATTCTGAAACGTTTAAAAAGGGGATTAGGGCACGAAGCTACACCACCATTCTATTGCTCTTCTTCTTCTCATCTCAGTCCCAAGCTCTCATCCTCAAGATCTTCAAGCAATCAAGAGAAGTAGAACTAAGCCAAAACTTGTAATCTTTCCTTCTTCTCCATTGTTGCTATTTCATTTGAGAGCTTTGAAAGCTTGCTATAAAAGGTTTCTCCATTATCAGTGTTGTTCCAAGATGGAGAGTTCATAGTGGAATCTGTGACTGCTGGTGTGGACCCTTAGATTAGTCACCTCAAGGAGATGGAGACCAAGTAAATCAAGGTGTTAGCATTATGGTGTGCTCAACTTTAAGTATCCGCTGCAAAAGAAGAATTGATGAAAACTATTCACCCCCTCTAGCTCTATCGGTCCTAACATTTACTTGGTTCACAACCTCTAGCCGTTACTCCAAGGCACACGATCGTTGCTCGCTTTCGATGGACAATTCATTAGCTATCTTTTTCTTAAAAGAGAAAGAGATACGTCTTTAAAGAAAGATGAGGAACAGTAACATGTTTACTGTTCCTTACAAAGTAAAAGAATGAAAAGACAATTATAAAAATTTACCGACAATTAAATCAATTTGGAGTTAAGCACAATTGTCGAAGCAACGTCTCGGCGTAACATTGGCATTTTCAGAGCAAGCCAAGAGTTGAAACACTTGAGAATTGATGATCAAAAATTCTCTTGAAGCCTCTATTCGTAGGGCTTTTTATAGTCACTCTTCTGGCACCTAGACCAGCCCCGGGAGCCCCCAATTTGGCCTCATCTGATCTGACTATGTCACAGTTTATCCATCTCCGGACGCTTGAACTACTGACGTGACGTGTTTTGGATGAATTTCTATCCTCCTCGGCTTATCCATCTCCGGGCACCTAGACCCCGTTCGAGCGCCTGGGTGCCGACGTGTCCAAGCGCTTGAGTCTTGTCCGGGCGACTAAAGCTCCGGTCACCTGGAGTCAACTGACTCCAGCCAACTTCCCAATTTCAGGTCCCCGAACCACAGAGTTAACACAATAATAGTATCGGTAAGTTGTACAGTAATACAACTGTCCTATCTCAACTCTGGATTTTCAGTGAAATTCTTAGTTTGGGCGATGCCTATTGTTCCCCTAAAGGGAACTCGTGTTTACATGTTCTTCTTTTTTAAAAGAACCTCTCCTCTCAGGAGAATTTACCTGATGCCAAATATTTGGTTCTCCAAACTTGTTTAGACTTTTGCTCAGCATCCAATCCTTGACACCCAAGTCTTCCTTCGATGTCCAGTTCTCGTTGACCCATCGACTTGCTAGACATCCGGTTCATTGACCCATCTAGTCTTTTTTGCCTAGTGTCCTCAATTTGCCAAGACTTTCACTTTGTCTAGTATCCGGTCCATTTGACCTACTAGGGCTTTTAGCTGCCTCATTTTCGGTCCAATTGACTTACTAGGACTTGCACTTGCCTAGACTCACTAGGACTTTCACTTGCCTAGTCTTACTAGGACTTTCTTGTTGAGCTACTTGCACACTTAATCAACCTTATTAGATCACAATTAAGCCTAACTTTGAAGCTTTGCCAACATCAAAACCAAGTTTGATTATCTAGTGCTCCTTGCACCAACAAAAGTACAAGTAAAAAATGAATGTAATATAAATAAATGACTTTACACAAGATAAACTTTATTTGCTCGCTTTCTTGTTACTTTGTATTGCTCCCTGAAGGCTCTAGAATGTAGTAGCACTCACCCATGAACCCTCAAGAATCTATTATCTTGAAATCTTCGTGAAACCCTTTTTATAAGGCTATTGTTCATGACTAGATCCCACTCATCAGTTGACTGCTTACACTTCATCAGTCAACTGATCTTCTAAAATTCAAAAGTTGCTTCGACTTTATCTATGCAACAGCTCCTTCTAGCTCAGCATCCTGGTCACCAATTGACTACAAAATTTTTTGATCGATTTCAAGCTGAAAATACTATTCATGTTGATGCTGAAAATATTGTTCATAGTAATTGACTGATATTATCCATATAGTTGACTAATGCAATAGTGGACTGTTGTAATTGACTCACTGTTCACACTGAATTCCCATATGCTAAGAGATCCCTATGTTTATGGGGCTACCTCGTATGACTAGTGCAGGTCAACCTCGTCTTACTAGGATATCATCCTTATCTACTATTTAGTTGACCTCAACCTACTAGAACTGTCTTTGTGTAAAGACTTCTCGTCTCCAAGACTTCACTCACTGCTTGACCTGTTGGGACTTCACCATTGTCAAACATCCAATCCTCGTTGACATGTTTGAACTTCCATAGATATGTCTAATATTCGACCATCCGTGTCTTGTTAGGACTTCAACCGCGTGCCCGACATCTGGACCTCCATGACCTGTTACGACTTTCCTTCTCATGTCTAATATCTGGTTCTCTATGACCTATTAAGACTTCATTTGCACGCCTAACATTTGATCCTTCATAACCTGTTAGGACTTCTATCATTGCCAAGTATTTAATCAATCCTTATCCACTTGAATTTTACTCTTGCCAACTTTTTGTCGGACTTTCAACTGCCAAGTGTCTAGTTAATCGTGACTCACTTGTACTTATCTATTATAAAGTATCCGATCAATTTAAACCTACTTAATATCTCAATTATTAAACATATTGATCAAATATCAAAGTTTAATTCGAACTTGGTCAATCTTGACTGACAAATTGATTAGACTATTATTAGTTGATTGAATTGGGTAGGTCAACGGACAATAGTCAAGTTGATTGAAAATTTATGTTTTAGTTAACTAAACAACACATTATTGAAATTTTAATGTTTGAATTGTGTATGATTAGTCTTTTGAGGGCTAAAGTTAGTTAACTAAAGACCTAAAACTTTTTTTTTTAGGAGATCATTGGGGGCTACTAGTATATATTTATATACTCTTGGAAAACTTTTGGGCACCAAGAACTCAACATAATACTAATCATTTTCATGTGCTCAAGCTAATCAAGTGTCCAAAAGGATTAGGAGCTAAGACAAGTGGAAGAGGTTTCAATGCCTCAAGCTTTTGGCAATTCATTCCTCCTTATTTTCACTTTCATCTTTAAGAAGAGGTAAGATTGAATTTGTTTGTCAAGATCCTTGGAGGATGTGAACATTGACTTATAGACACTTATCCTATCTCTTTTTAGCCCCTTTCTTCAAGGACTTCTACAAGCCTTACAATCTCAACAAATGGCAATTATATTCTTCAAACAAGAGATCAGAGTTAGTGAGCAAGAAAAACCCAAATCAAACAGTGAAAGAACACAATTCATCAGAACCAATTATAACATTGTCTTCGCATCATACAGTTTAATTTTCTCCTGGTAATCTCTTTCGTAAGGTATAGCTTCTTCAAGCCAATCTGGATTTTTTTTATCAGCTCGAACACATATTTAAAATACATATTTAAATTGAGAGTAAATATGTTTATGTAGCTATTACTTAAAATACAAAACTAACTACGCAAGCAAATTTTATTGAACACATTTTTTTTCAAAAATAATAATAATAATAACCAATAGCGATTTTTCTGAAATTGTAAACTTAATTAATTGACGGACAAACAAACAAACAAATCAATAACTTATTTATATATAAATGTATTGGACGGTATATAGTGCAGATTAATATTCTTCCTCGACAATGAGAGCCACAACTGAATGGTTCATCACCTTTTGTCCTTTGTCCCATCCCTTGCGTCCTAATACAAGTGAGCGACCAGAGCCTCATGCAATGTGTCAACACTCTCCACTTCTGACCATGTCGACTTACACACTTTGGCCACATCTATCACTCGTGTATGCCAAGCTTTTCTTATCTCAAGAGTGTGTGCCGTGCACAGGCAAGAAAGAGATGAGGACGACAAGATTGTAATGTTTCCATTTTCATGGAGGTCACAAGCCAAAGATTTTAGTGTAGGTATACTCATCAGCTAAGTAAAGGTTGATAGGTACAGTAGCAGACTGAGATGGAAGATTGAGCTTGATCGCTTGCTTTTGGAGAAATATTCTGGCTCTGATCTCGACAAATATGGCGTCTGTCTTTTCCTCAAAGCGACAACTGATCATGAGGCAGAGGTGCCCAAGTTGGGAAGGCTTCTGCTCTCAATTTATAATCTTGATGGCTCTTGAATTTATATCCACTAGCTAGCGCGTGATCCATCAAAGGCAGCAAAAGGAAAGATAATCATTTAAAACATCAACGCAGAGTTCACTAAAACTTAAGCTATATTTGATAGGGTGAAATGACTAGTGAAAAGGATCGATCAGTCTGTGTGGTGAATAGGGAAGTGGCTAAAAGTAGGATATTTTGATGAAAGGCAGACAGGGAAATGGCTGGAGGAGGCTCGAGTTCTTGAGATTATGACACATTTGGCAAAATATGAATAGGCAAGTGTTTGGTGATGAGTGAACTCCGCGTAAAGTAGTTGAAAGGATGGGCAAGGAGGAGGTGAGTGGATTATAAGTTACAGAGAATTGTCTTGGAATCTTTTCCGTAGGCCGTATCTAATAAATCCTCGGGTATATGTTAAATTTATTAATGGGTCCCTTGGATGGATAGGAAGGGTTTATTTTGCAAGTAGATTATTGTAAAAATAATTTTTATAGTGAATGAAAAATGAATGTTCAAAATTGAGTTACTCAGTGAATAATAGAGAAAATCATGCTTATTGCCAATTTAATTTGTATAGGTTTGTGTTTAGCCGAGAGGACGAGCTCAAATATGAGCCTAAAATAGTATATAAACGCGAAAGTAATACTGAAGGATTCAAAGATTTTTTTTATTAGGGTTATTTTCATTTTTTCCATCTTAAAGTTTTTGGTCTATTTAAACAATTGTTTAATTGATATCTGGGCTAGTTTTTGGATGAATAATATTTTCGGCCGTGTCCTTTATTTTTCTTTTCCTTATTTCCTGGTATTCTTCCGAATCAACAGATTTTAGAAGATTATTTCTGGCATTCGTGTTCAAACCAACGAAATTAATACAGCCTGCAAGATAATTGGTATTCTGCTCCGGCGTCAATTAGTATTAGAGCCTTTAGATCCCATGGATGGTCGTCATGGTCGTGGTTGTGACGGGCAGGTTGTGGCTGAGGAAGCCTTGCACCATGATCATAGCATCCAAGAGGAGATACTTGAAGATCTATCGAGACAAGTCACAAGATTAACTCAACGTCTAGCGACGTGATATCTTAAAAGTCGTAAGTTTCCTTATCTTAACTCTGCTTCCACTTTTGAAAACTCCTATCACAATCTCAAAAGTCATGGTCTAGAGGAATGATATGGAGATATTGGGTTTCCAATTGATCTTTCAGAGTTTTTGGATGCGCTACGAACCAAGGAATTCATTGATTGGTTTAAGGAAGTGGAGCTAATTTTTTATTATAGGGAAGTACCCGTTCATGTGAAAGTGAAATTGGTAGTCGTTAAACTCAGACGCCAAGCATCCACATGGTGGGTGCAATTGCGATGCTCATGAGACCGTCAGGGCAAGGCTAAGATCATTGATTGGGAGAAGTTGAAAAAGAAGCTGAAGAGTCACTTTCTTCCCTCCGACTACACTCAAACTTTGTTCCACGGGACGATTAGGTTTCGCTATGGAGGACAATAGCTTCAACGCTCCAATAAAGCATCTCTTCGGCTCTTGTCTCTTTGATAGCTTCGACACTGAAGGTAGTGGCAAGGAAGATGATGATTTTGATGAAGAAGTTTCAGATAGTGATTGATACCTCTTTGAGGATCTTGAATGCCCATATATTTTTGAAGATGAAGAGAACATTGAGACTGGTGTGGGGGCAGATGCAAATGGCTTAGAGATGGGGTATCATGCTTCCAATGGATTTCGAGTTGCCTCTATTAGAGAAGCTTCAGTAGAGAGAGAAGAGGACCAAGATGAAGAAGAGTTTGATGAAGAAGACAAGAATGAAGAGGATGGGTTTTCGTTGTTCGGATGAGGAATAGGGCGAAATTCGTAAAATCTTGATCAAGCTCCCCACATCCCTGGAGTCTCAACTAGTCCAACTTCTTCTGGATTTTTTGTTGGCAACAATAGCCAGGAGTGGAAGCCATCACAAAGCGAGGATTGGGATAGTGATAGTGAAGATGATCTCCAAATTGTGCTGAATGATAGTAATCATGGATCTCTTGGGGCAGAGAGGCATAATATGCTTGGGATCGATGATGACGCTAGAGAAGAGGATCTAGTAATTGTCACTGATGAGGACCAACAACCTCACCTCCCAATTATAGATGAGCAAGATTGGAGTGAAGAGGCTATGCAACCTGCGGGTGATGGGGAGAGAACAAAAATGTTAGATGTAGCTAAAGTAACAGGTACTACTCGAGTTGCACCAGGAGCAAGGATAAGGTACATCAATCATCATTCGATGTTCAAGTATGTAAGACTCGATGCAACACCTTTACTTGAAGATTTTGCAAGTGGTGTCCCAATTGTTCCAAGTTTTTCTTGTACTCCTTTTGGCTCAAGTCCTATTCCTAGTCAAGGAAGAGGCAATTGGAGGCATATTGCTGGTAGGAGCTTTCCTGGTGCACCTAAAAGCTACAACACAAGCTTTGGTTTTCCTGCTTGGGCTAATAGTTAGGTCCATACCATTGGCATTAGATTGGATTTCACCCTACCTTCACATAAGATAAATTTTTATGTTAACATTAAGGATGTGTTTGGTTCAAGGTAATTGGTGATAATCTTAGTTATCCATCTCAGTTTATATTATTTAACCTCGTTTGGTTTAGGTAAAGATCGATTCCGAGATTATCATGCATGCCCTCCACGTCATGAAACGTCAACAAAAGGGTCATGTATCCCGGAACCCGATTACCTCTGAAGTCTAAGGTTTTCCTTGATTCCAAGGTTAACGAGAATACATTCGTGGGCTGTCGTCGAGCACGAGCAGTAAAGGAGAGCAGCTATCAGTCATTGAGCATGAGGTAGAGCACCGTGGCGGTTTGGGGTGGCCAATGAAGGGCACACGTGGGTGGAGCTTCATCTTCCCGAATTGGTCAAGCATTGCAGGAACTCCAGTACGGGTGTCGACGTCTCATGTGGCTCGGGAAGGAGAAGGATGGGGGGTCGCGTCTCACATGGACGGAGGCGATGCCAGCGGACATGCACTCGGTTGCCAGCTACTCCGGCAACAGAGTTGCAGGCGCTCACGAGGAACTCCAGTATAGGCGTCAACATCTCGGGTGGCTTAGGAAGGAGAAGGGTGGGGCGTCGACGTCTCGCGTGGATGGAGGCGATGCCGACAAACGTGTACTCGGTCACCGGCTGCTTCGGCGATAGCGCTGTAGGCACTCGCGAGGAATGGGAAGAGGAATGACAATGGGGAAAAGTTTAATTAAAACTTGGGTTTCAATTTTCCAAACTTAAGTCAAGTTCCAATCAACTCCTAGTTTAAATAGGATAGTCAAACATGCTTTTCTAAACCCTAACTGTTTTATCCCATTAAAATATTTAAAAATTCTTGAAAAATTCTAAAAAAAATCTAATATATTATATATATTCATATAAATTTATTTTCTTAATAATTTTGAATTATATTATTACTATTTTTAAATAAAATATTAAACTAAGTTATATACTAAAACCTCCAAACAAACAAGTTGTTATTGCATTACCTAAGATTCAACCAAACAATATTAGGTTATGCTTTATTCTCCATAACATAGTTATGTGATTATCTAGTAATCACATAATCAAGGTTATGTATGATAACCTTGAACCAAATGCACCTTGAGAGTTTTGAGGAAAAACCATGGAGATACCCTTGGATTGAAAATCTTAATTTTGTGAAACTTTCTCTACTATGTGATGTGGAAACATGGGGATCAATTTCCCGATGAGATAGAGAAGCTATGGAATATAGTTGCTTGTAATAACAGGAACATTGTTTTAATTCTTGACTTTTTGATCACTAAAGGAATTGAAGATTGTGATTCTAATACATCAGGAGAGATAATAGGAGCATTTGCTACATCTTTTTTCAGTATCCAAACATGTTAGTTTCTATCTAGCATGTATTTGTCCACAACAAAGAATTCTCGAGTTGATAAACGATCTTCCTCCTGGGCTACCATTTGATAGTATTCTAAACTCGAGGATGAGTTCTTTTCAACCCGGGGCGACTGATGCAAGAGGATCCGAAGATTTTTTCCTTTTTTATTAAAATTTCTTTTTTTCTATTAAGGTTATTTTCATCTTTTGCGTCTTAGGATTTTGGGTTTATTTAAATAATTATTCAGTTTGTGTTAGGGTTAGTTTTTGGAAGAATAATATTTTCGGTCGTGCCGTTTAGCTCCCTTTTTCGTATTTCCTTGTATTTTTTGAATTGACAGGTTTGAGATGATTATTTTTGACATTTGTGTTCAAACCAATGGAATTAATACAGTCTGCAAGATAATTGCTATTCTGCCCGACGTTAGAAAGCATGAGTACTAATTGTTCGTGCAATCGACCTGTGGTTAAAATTGACTGAGCTTGAGTTAGGTTTCAATGTTTGATCAATATATTTGATAGTTAAGAGTAAGATATCAAAAAAAAGGGGAGATTGGAGAGGGAGATTGTTGCTACAATCGACCTTGGATCAAAGTTGATCAAAATTGGTTTGGATTTCAATGGTTAATCAAGTAGGTTAAGGTTGATTGGATACTTGATAGTGGAGAAGTCCAAGTGAGTCATGGTTGATCGGATACTTGACAGTTGTAAGTTTAACAGGGGAGTTGGTATGGGAGAAGTCTAAGTGAGTCATGATTGACCAAATACTTAGTAATGAGGGAAATCCTAACAAGTCATAGAGGATCGGATATTAGGCATGTGGGTAATGCCCTAACAAATCATGAAGAACCAATTGTTATACATGTAGAAGTGAAGGGTCATGAAGGACTGGATGTTAGGCACGAGAAATGAAGTTCTGACAGGTCATGGATGAATGTGCTACAAAAGTGTTTTGGATTGCTAGAGAGGGAGGGGTGAATAGCACACCTGTATTAATGCAATTTATTTTCTTTCTTGCTAATTACTTAGCAAGGCCACACACACATATTAATTAAAATAAAAGAGATGAACACTAGTATTTACTTGGTTCACAAGCCCCAAGTTGTTTCTCTAAGACCTATGAATAGAAACGTCTGTCCATTATACTTCTCTTTGGTAAGGTGTCGAAGGTGGAGAAAAACCTCTTACAATGAGTGATTACAATAGTAATAGAAGAAAGAAGAACATGTTGAATGTAATTAGATCTTTGATTGTGGTTGTGTAGATGATCTTAATACAAGCTCCTTGCCTCCTTGTATAGACTCAGGTGAAGTGTTGATGTGACACTTTCGATCGATCGAAAATCCCTTATTGGTCGATCAAAAATAGCTAAATTGGCAGGTCGATCGAAAATAGCTAAAGTGGCAGGTCAATCTCATCCATGAGACAATCTTTGCTCATCATGTTGCTGACAAGACAACTTTTTGGTCATTCGAATATCATTCCTATTGACTAAACTTCAATCAGCTTCGAATAACTATCCATGTGTCATCCGGTCGTCTGATCCCACACTCTGATCGCTCAATCCCACTTACATCGGATCTACGCTACTGGATCAGCTTCCACGTGGCTTACGGTCGTCCAATCTCCCAATCTGATCGCTTGATCTAATGTAGGATCAAAAAAGTGCTAGAGGGGGGAGGGGGGTGAATAACACTTGTGGTTTTTTCATATTTTTCATAAACTCGAGTTAAAGAAGTGAAAATAGTAAGGAAATAAAGAAACAAACAAGGCTAACTCTTTTTTTTTACTTGGTTCACAACCTGGTGGTTGCTAGTCCAAGGCCCGCACTTGTTGAGTGCTTTTGTTGGGCAATTCTCTATAAATTCAAAGGTTACAAAAATCTGAGTATAAGTGAATAACAGTAAGTAAGTTATACCGACAACAAGATGAATAGCAACGGGAATAGAGGCGCTTGAGCTTTGGTTGTCGGAGCAGTGTTTCGGTGTTGTAGAGAGCTTTTCAGAGTAGTACGCAAGCATGAAAGTTGTAGAGAATGATCATCTAAAGCTGCTGGTTTAGCCTTCTTTTATTGACATATTCAGGCGTCTCTATTCCCTTTGAGGCGCCACTATTCCCTTTGAGGCGCCTCAATCATGAGTCGATTTGATTTGATCTGAGTTCGCCATGCCTTGTCCACTTCCAGGCACCTCAATCCCTTTGAGGCACCTCAGTCGCTGACATGATGAGCTCTGAGAGAATTGTGATCCTAGCCGAGTCTATCCCATCATAGGTGCCTCAATCCCTTTGAGACGCCTGGATGCTGATGTGTGCTGACCAACTAGAGGATGCCACCTCATCTTATTGCGCACTGAGTTGATTAAGGCATCTCAATCCCTTTTAAACACCTGAATCATCTTAGGGTGCCTGGATCCCTTCCAAGCACCTGGATAAGCTTTTCTAGGCTTTAAGTTTTCTACATCACAGAGCTAGCACAGAAAATATAGAATAATTTTAATTAAAATTATTTAATAGTCTCGGACTAGGTCGGACCGACGCCTATTATTCCCTCAATGAGGAACGTGTCTAACCGACCTATTTGGATTTTTGTTACTAGCTAACTACCAAAGGTAATATTTTACACTAAGTCAGTCAAGTTAAGTGCATGTTTTCAGCTAGCAGTTTACTATGAAAGAACACTTAACTTGATTAATATGAGTTTATATTTTTAGCCCAGATTTACAATGATGCACTGATATAAGCATCTGAAACTCAATCTTAGCCCTAAGCATCTCACATCATTCTAAGTATCTTAATACACAAGCAAGGTAATCCTAGTGTGCTTGTGAGATGATGGTTGCCTAAATCTATAAGTTCATGATTTCTAAGGGTAGTTCTAGACTAAGTCCATTTTTTTTTTTTGAAAAACTCTAATAAAAATGGGAGTTTTTTTACTTATAATAATAATAATAAATATTAGTAAAGAAATACCCTAGAATTAAAAAAAAACTTGAATTTTGAAAAAAAAAAAAAACTTAAATTTTTAGGAAATAGTTTATAGATCAACACATTCCTAATTTTCTTCTGAGTATGCTAAACTCAGATTCAGGTAAGGGTTTAGTGAAAATGTTTGTTAGGTTAGACTTCGATTTAACATAGTTAAGTACACCTTAGTTACATGATCTCTAACAAAGTGGTGTTTTACTTCTATGTGCTTAGTTCTTGAATATTGTATTGAATTTTTGGTTAAGTTAATAGAACTAATGTTATCAATTAAGACTTTTGTGTTGATATAATTTAGTTGAAATTACTTAAGTGTATACATCATCCATTGGTCCAAATTTTTATGTTCCTACACATAAAGTACCTTGATTTGGATTCAACTTTTAGGGATTTTAAGATAGGTTGATTGATTTCACCTAGTTATTTCATCTCAACCAATCTAAGTTATCAAACATTTTAGTCCTATGGATTATTTGTGAGATGGGATTTTATTAAGTTAAAATAAATTGAGTTGAATTTAATTAAAAATAAATTTACTTAAGTGAGTTTAATTTAAATCAATTTAGTTAAGTTAAATAAATTAAGTTAAATAAGTTGTATTTAAATTAAGTTAAATAATTTGAATTTAAAATAAGTTTAATAAATTAAGTTAATTAAGTTGAATTTTAGTTAAGTTAATTAAGTTGAATTTTATTTAAGTTAAATAAATTAAATTGAATTTTAGTTAAGTTAAATAAATTAAGTTGAATTTTAATTAAGTTAAATAATTTAAGTTGAATTTTAATTAATTTAAATAATTAAGTCAAATTTAGTTGAATTTTAATTAAGTTAAATTTAGTTGAATTTTAATTAAGTTAAATAAATTAAGTTAAATTTAGTTGAATTTTAATTAAGTTAAATTTAGATAGATTAATCAAACTAGATTTTATTATGCTTAACATCTCACCTCTTTCTAAATTTTCAAACAAGGGAATCATATAGTTGTGGTGAGATAGTTAATAATTTGTTTGAATTTTAAAAAGAGTTATTTGATTTTGTGTTAGATTCAAACTTAACTTTGGGTACTACAAGTTGGTATTTTTAGTATAAGCTTTCAGGCTGTGGTGAATCACAAGGATATCATTAAAGTAACCACGTGCCTAAAATAAAGCTTCACTAAAATAATCAACCCACATAACTTAATATTAAGTTTTGATCTAACTAGCTCATGTCTAACTGGGATAGCTTCAGCTAGATCCTCTAAGTTGATTATACTAGGTAGAACACATATGATTCAACCTATACATGCTCTTAACAGAGTTTCCTTAGCTTATTATCATCCCAATCCTTTTCGATGCTAGGTTGTCAAAATCAATCAATCTTTTTAGCCATTCTAATTTGAGCAAAAAAATAAACTAAGCATGCATATTAAAAAGCGATAAATCATTCAAACAAGAAAAAGTGATATAATGACAAACACAGTTTTTCTATTGCCTCACCCTTGGATCATAACCTTGATAAGGTTTATCTAGGTAGTGAATTTGAGCCTTGGGGATCCAATATTGATTTGGTCCAACTTGATTAGTCAAGTTTAATCTAGGAACCCATGCTTGGACTTGGTTACTAGGATTTCGATTTACAATTGATAAATCAGATTTAAATCATGTTTTAGCCTTGTAACCTAGTCCAGATCGATTGTATACAACCCTTTGTTTTCCAAGTATCATATCAAGATACTTGGAACCTGCAGTGAATCGTTCCAATATATTTCCAAGTTCTTTGACTTGAATTTTCAAAGTCGAATTTTCTTCTTCAAGTTGTTGAACTTGAGTTGAAGTTCCACTTTGAAATGGTTCAGTTAAAGGACTTGGGTTAGTCTCCTCCTTAAGGGCTTTTAACTCCTTTTGGACTGACCTGGCCCAGATGTTGAACTTAGCTAACTTACGAGTTAAATACGAAACTAAGTTATACAATTTATCTACTAAAGTGTCCTACTTTAGTAACTTACAGTGGTGTTTGTCCCTTCAAAAATGGATACGAATCCATGGCTTCTCTCGAACCCAACTTCGGTTTCGGAACTAGATTCAGACTCGGATTCAGTGTCTACCATTTGTTCTCGTGTCAGTAGGGCAAGGAAGATTGTTGAAGCATCTTCTTCTTCGTTCGATTTCTCCGATGACGATTCGTCCCATGTTTCTTGTAGTGCCTTCTTTCTTCTTTGCTTCTTGGCGTCTTTCAGATTTGGTCACTCTAACTTGAAGTGTCCTTTCTAGTTGCATCCATAGCACATTACCTCAGACTTTCTTTTTGGAGTCTGGCTTGGTCCTGATTGAGTTCCCTTCGGTTGGATCACCTTTTTGATTTCGTGATTGGAAAAGTCTTTCTTCTTCTTGTATAATTTTCAAACTAGGTTAACTAGTTCGACGGTGATTTCATCATTGTCTTCAAAATTCGATTCATCTTTGGACTTGGGCTCAATTCGGGACTTGTGCTTTGGTTCCTTCGTCTTGATCTTTCCTGCAAGCAAAGCGATATCTTTCTCGGTCGGAGTAGCATTACGTTTTTCGTGTAATTCAAATTCAAAAAAAAGTTCATCTAATTTAATCTTTGAAAGATCCCTTGAAACTTTGTAAGCATCTACCATAGATGCCCACAAAGGGTTTCTAGGAAATGCTTTCAAAGCATACCTGATTATGTCACGGTTTTCGACTTGTTGTCCGATTGCGTAGAGTCCATTAAGGAGGTCTTGGATTCGAGCATGAAGTTGACTTGCTGATTCTCCTTCCTACATTTTTATATTGTATAGTTTATTTAAAATCAAATCACATTTACATACCTTAGTATCAGACGTTCCCTCGTGTAGTTCGATCAGCTTCTCCCAAAGGTCCTTGGCGCTTTTGAAGGGTCCGACCCAGTTGAGCTCCTCTTTGATTAGGCCACATTGTAGAGTCTGGGTAGCTTTAGCGTTAGCTTCGATCTTGATTTTAATTTGTTGGTCCCAGTTCTCGCATCCCACCAATACTCCATTTCTATCCAGAGGTAGAGCGAACCGAGTTTGGATGATGAACAACATTTCCACCTAGGTCTTTAGGTGAAACTCCATCCGGCCCTTCCAATAGCCGAAATCCTCGCTAGAGAAGAGAGGTGGGCGAGCGGTATTGTAGCCTTCTTGATGGGCCATTTAGAACAAAAAATCTCGTACACAAAAACAAAAGCAAAATGTACCAAGACTTGGTCTTGGATTAGTAGTGCAGGAGAAAGAAAGAAAAAAAATTGCTCGAGTGGTATTACATCAACTTTGAGAAGCAAAAAAATTATGAACGAGAAAAAAAACTTATCAAAATGGGTGATTGCACCAATTCTAATTAATAACAAAATAAATGAAAAGTGCTTGAATGGTGGTTGCATCAATTCAGAGCACCCCTGCTTTGAAAATAATTGTAGGATCGAAAAAGCACTAGAGGGGGGGGGGGTGAATAGCACTCATGGTTTTTTCATGTTTTTTGTAAACTTGAGTTAAAGCAGCGAAAATCGTAAGGAAACAAAGAAACAAACAAGTCTAACTCTTTCTTTTTTACTTGGTTCACAACCCGGCGGTTGCTAGTCTAAGGCTCGCACCCGTTGAGTGCTTTCGTTGGAAAATTCACTATAGATTCGAAGGTTACAAAAATATGAGTACAAGTGAATAATAGTAAGTAAATTATACCGACAACAAGATGAATAGTAGCTTGATGTTTGGTTGTCGGAGCAACATTTCGGCATCGAAGAGAGCTTTTTGGAGTAGCGCGCAAACATGAAAGTCGTAGAGAATGGTCATCTCAGGATGTTGGAAGAGCCTTCTTTTATTGACATATCCAGGTGCATCTATTCCCTATGAGATACCTCAATCGCGAGTCAATCTGATTTGATCTGAGTTCACTGCGCCTTATCCACTTCCAAGTGCCTCAACCCCTTTGATGTGCCTTGGTCACTGACGTGGCGAGCTCTGAGAGAAGCGCAATCCTGGCCGAGTCTATCCCATCCTAGGTGCCTCAATCCCTTTGAGGCACCTCAGTCACTGACATAGCGAGCTTTGAGAGAAGCACGATCATGGCTGAGTCTATCTTGTCCCATGCGCCTCAATCCCTTTGAGGCACCTAGATGCTGACATGTGCTGATCAACCGGAGGCTGCCACCTCATCCTGTCGTGCGCTGAGATGATTAAGGCGCCTCAATCCCTTTAAGGGGCCTGAATCAGCTTAGGGCACCTGGATCCCTTCCAAGCGCCTGGATCACCTTTTTCAGACTTTAAGTTTTCTACATCATAGAGTTAACACAGAAAGAATAGATAATTTTAATTAAAATTATTTGATAATCTCGGACTATCCGGTCCTGACTTTTGGTTTTCTAGTGAAATCCTAGGTCGGACCAATGTCTATTGTTCCCTCAACGGAAAACACATCCTTACCTATTATTCTCAGGAGAATATACTCGTTGCCAAACATTTGGTCCTCCAGACCTATTTGGACTTTTACTCAGCATTTGATCTTGACCATCGGGACTTCCTGTTAGATGTTTGATCCTCGACCCGTCTAGACTTCTGCTTGGCGTTCCCCCAAGGCTTCCCTCCTAGTGTCCTCAACCTCTAGGACTTCTTCTCAACGTCCTTGATCTGCCAAGTCTTCTGCCCAGTCACCTTGACCAAGACTTCCTTGCCTAGTCCACACGACCAGGTCTTCTTTGCCTAGTCCAACTAACCAGGACTTCTATCCAGTCCAACCAACTAGGACTTCTTTGCCTAGACTCAACTAGGATTTTCCTACACACTTAGTCAAGCTTGTTAGATCACAATAACCCTTAACTTTGAACCTTTGCCAATATTAAAACACATGTTTGATTAGCTAGTGCTTCCAGCACCAACATCCAATTCCAACGATTACCTACCAAACAAATAAGGATTATCATGTGCATAGATCGATTGAATCGGCATGTCCAGTCGATCGAATCTTTTGGTCGACTGAAACCTTATTTTCAATCGCCCGAACCTTTTGACTTAGTCGACTACACTCGAATCCACCTATGGTTGAGTCTACCCTTGTATCGAATATAAGACACACAACTCATCTCACCAACTTACCTTGTGCAAGCTTTCTCCCAACTTCTCGTATCTCGAATGTTCACTCCTTATGTCATCTTTCTCGCTCCACCGGAGTATTCTTCTACAACTTCTCATCCCTTGGATGCACTGAGCTTGCTTCCCATGTCATCCTTCTCGCTTTCTTTTGTCCTTTTCCAATATTTTGATGTCTCTGATTCTCCTCATCCTTTCCGATCCCTCAATTATCCCATACCACCTTTCACCATACTCCATCATATCCTAAACCATCAGGTACCTGTATATTCTCCTAAGTCCCTAGACACTTAGACACACATATTAGTAATACTAATAAGGCTAATTTAAACTATTTTAATAATATATCAAAACAACCATGGTTCAAATCACTTGGGGTTCAGAAATCTCCCCCTAACCATTCGGGGTACTAATAATAGAGGACCAGATGTTAGGCATGAGAACTGAGTCATGGAGGACCATATGTCAGACACGAGACAAAAAATCCAAATATATCAAAGAGGATCAAATGTTTTACAATAATGAAGTCCTACTATGTCAAGATTGATCGGATGTTAGGTATGAGACGACAAGTCCAAACATGTCAATAAAGATTGAATGTTTAGCATTGGTGAAGTCATGACAAGTTGAGTCAATCAGATACTAGGCAAAGTGATATTTCAACCTTGGTAAGGTTGAAATAGAGGTATCAATCAACTACTATAGGAATGACAATCAACTAATGATCTCTAAACCATGAGTTTGGGGTTTAAGGGGGTTTATGATATGATCAATCGAGTGTTATGTATAAGATGTCGATTATTGCATTAGTCAAGTGGTGCACTCGATTGATGACACTGTTGAAGCAAATAGAAGGTTTTTGAATCGATTCAGCGACTCAACTGATCGCCATCTATTGAGTGATAAAGAGGAGCAGTCGATTGTTGCTGAGCTCGATGGATCCGTTGGATTGATAAAGTAGAGCAACATTCGGATCTTGACAAAGTAATTGATTGATAAGAGCTAGTAGTTTACTATTTGGAGGTTATTAGCCTCGACCTGAAGCCTATAAAGGAGATTTGTTTCATAGAATATTTCAGACGATGTTTCTTATTGATTTTGAGGAAAAGTGCTACGGTATTTCAAACCTTCAAGAGACAATTCAAAGCAATCAAATACATTCAAAGCAAAGATTCATTGTTATAAAGTATTTCTATCACGCCCCAGAGATACAC
The DNA here is from genome assembly GCA_038050645.1 of Hedychium gardnerianum. NCBI lineage: Eukaryota > Viridiplantae > Streptophyta > Magnoliopsida > Zingiberales > Zingiberaceae > Hedychium > Hedychium gardnerianum. The sequence goes on from JBBUKS010000021.1 coordinate 2,468,536, forward strand.
TTGTCTGTTGATACGGACGATACCCGCTAGTGACAATCACAGATACAACATGATATGAGTCTATAAAACTAAGAACAAAACACAACCACGTAGTATAGATAATAAAAATCAAACAGAGGAAGCAATATATATGGTCTACCCAATCATGAAATCCAAAATACAACTGCGAGCCGACTCGGCTTAACACTCCAAATACATAACCAAAAAACCCAAGAAATCCAAATACAAAACATTTATTACAATACAAGTTCAATAAACAAAATGCGGAAGCAAATCAAACTGAAATGAAACGGAATTAAACCGAAGCTCGATGTGAATGAGACGGCGCGGACAGAATCCTCCAAGCGACCCAATCAACATATACCTGCTAACATAGAAGTAATAATGGAAAGCAGAGGTGGTGAGTTTAAAAAAAATACTCAGCTGATATAAAATGATAGTGCATGAATAATAAAGTGTATAGGGATTCAAAGGTATACAGTCTCAAAGGAGGAATATACTCATCATCGAATGATGACACATGTATGCCTCTACTACACAAGCACCCTACTCAACTGCACATAGTATCATGAGTAGTGCCAGTAATAATCAACATGAGTACAGTCTCTCACACACATGTACAATCAATAATTAATACGAGTACAATATCTCCCATACATGTATCATTAATAAGCTACATGAGTACAACATCTCTCACGTATATACCAGTACAAGTAATAGCAATAAGTCACATTTGTGGGAGCAATGCTCCACAACAGGGTACATAAATTACCAAGACACCCAGTTTGTCAGCTGTGGAGTACGGGAGAAATGCTCTACCATAAATGTAGGCAATCCGAAATGTTAGGGTCCCTGTCTGCATGGGAAAATCCCTACCACATATAGCCACGTAGGCAGACAAGAGGTAGCTATCTAGCTACGAGCTACATGAGAAATGCTCTACCATAAATAATGTCATGGACAGCCAGGGTATAACAACTCAATGAGAATAGTGTAGCCAGTAAATCAGCATCATATAAACATATCTCAATCACTGACGACTCTCTCAACCACGAATGTGAGACACAATGGACAAGATATACTAGAGGTCGCTGACGACTCTCTCAACCACGAATGGGAGACACAGTCGACAGGATATACTAACGGTCACTGATGACTCTCTCAACCATGAATGGGAGACACGGTCAATAGGACGTATGAATTTCCATGATGCTACAACTAGCTCACACCCGAAGGGAGCCATGATCGTTAGCATGCATGCAACACCGTGATGCTATGACTTGCTCACACCCAAAGGGAGCCATGATCGATAGCATACATACAACACCACAATGATTAGGATACAAATAATCTCATCCTCACGTATGTCTATCTATGTAATGTATACAACTACATCCATTGAAACATATTAATTGTAATACACATCACACACATGTTTACATCCACCAATCAGACTTGTACTAAAATCACTAGCATGATACATCACCTAAAATATATGTCACGCACATGTTTATGTCTACAATCATGAACATACATTGATGATGAATATCTAGGGTACATGTCACCCACATGTCCACAACTACAAATCATGAACATACAACAATGATATATAACTAGGTTACATGTTACACACATGTCCACAACTATAATCATGAACATACACGATGATGAATGTCTAGGATACACATCACACACGTGTTCAACCACTACATGGCATGAACATACTGGAACCTAACATATGTACATAAATACACGATACACGCATGTCTAACAACTACATGACTATACAATCATAAGTTGTTCCTATTGTGCACACAACACACGTGTAGGATCGAAAAGAGCACTAGAGGGGGGTGAATAGCACGTGTCACTTTTTCATATTTTTTGGAATCTCGAGTATGTAGCGGAAATAAAGAACTAGAAATAGAAACAAACTAATACTTAGTTTTTACTTGGTTCACAACCAGCAGTTGCTAGTTCAAGGCTTGCACTCGTTGAGTGCTTTCGTTTGGGCAATCCACTAAAAAGGTCTTCTTCTCTGAATATGAATTCGGAGATGGAGACTCGTCTTTACAAAAAGTGAGACCGATAACACGTTTATCGACTCATAAAAACTTGCATATAAAAGATGAGTATAATGAAATTAAATATACCTACGACCGATTGAGATTTGATGGAGTGCGTTGTTGTCGGAGCAACGTTTCAGTGTTGTAGTAGAAATTTGGAGCAGCACGGAAGTCGTTTGATCATCGAAAAGTGTTCTTCAAGCTTCTGATCGAAGACTGCCTATATAGGCTGATCCATACGCCTCAATCCTTTTGAGGCGCCTGGATTTATGCTGACATGGCGACTCCTCGGCGAAGCTTTATTCAACAACTTTTATCATGATCCAAGCGCTTCAATCTCATTGAGGCCCTTGGTTGCTGATGTGTGTTGTCCAACCAGAGGTTGCCACCTCATTCTTCTTGTGCTGAGGTCATAGAGGTGCCTCAATCCCTTTGAGGCGCCTGGATTAGATTGAGGCACCTGGATCCTTCTAAATGCCTAGTTCAGCAATTTTCAGACTTCAACTTTTGCATCACAATGTTAGCATAGACACAATATATAACATTTGACAGTCTCGGGACTGTCCGATTCTGACTTTTCGATTTCCAGTGAAATCCTAGGTTCTAACCGACGCCTACTGTTCCCTCAACGGGGAACGCATCCTCACCTACTCCTCTTAGGAAAGTTTACCTATTTCCAAACATCTGGACCTCCAGACTATTTGGACTTTCGCTCAGCATCTGATCTTGACCTCCGAGACTTCCCGCTAGACGTCTGATCCTCAACCCGCCTAGACTTCTGCCTAGTGTCCTCGACCCCCAGAGCTTTCCGCCTAGTGTCCTCGACCCCTAGAACTTCTGCCCGGTGTCCTCGATCTACTAAGACTTCTGCCCAATCCCCCAGACCAAGACTTCATTGCCCAATCTCCCTAATCAGGAATTCTTGCCCAATCCCACAGACTAGGACTTCATTGCCCAATCTCCTTGATCAGGACTTCTTGCCCAGTCCAACTGACTAGGACTTCATTGTCTAGCCTCAACTAGGACTTTCACCTTGCCTAAGTTCCCTTAGGACTTTCTATTTGATCTTCTTGCACACTTAGTCAGATTCATTAGATAACAATAAACCTTAACTTTGAATATTTGTCATCTATCAAAACATAGGTTCGATTAGCTAATAATTCCAGCACCAATAGTTGTTGGGGTTGTAAGGTTGCAAACAAAGTCCCATATTGAAAACACATGGGAAAGATCATAGGCTTATAAGGGAAAGACATCTCCATTGGTATGAGGCCTTTTGGGTAATGCCCAAAAATAAAACCATGAGAGCTTAGGCCCAAAGTGGATAATATCATGTCATTGTGGAGATATCTAACTTTCTTCGATCCTAACAGTTGGTATCAGAGCCTAGATGCCAGAAGGTCTAACCGCCGACTGTGCACAAGAGCTATGGTATAATTGAGCCATGTGAGTAGAATATTGACCTCAAACAAAGGAAGTAGGGGCTCCCATGTCCGGATCAAGAGGACCAGACACTAGGCAGAGAAGTCCTAGTTGCGGCCATGCAAGGAAGTCCTAGTAGGTTGGGTGGATCGAGGGGCATGAAGTCCTGGTGGGTCGAGGATCGAACGAGGGGTGCCCTATGGTCCTTTGTTTGAGGGGGGGGGGGGTCTTGTTGAGGTTGCAAACAAATTCCCACATTGAAAACACATGAG
>JBBUKS010000021.1:2474366-2492437 GCA_038050645.1 Hedychium gardnerianum
AACCAGGATATCACGATCCAAGACAAGCCATTATCACATGTTACTCCCAATATGAAGAAAGCCTTTGAAAAACATGTAGAAGCTTTATGAAAAATGAACGTCATCAAGCCTTCAACCAGCCGACACAGAACTATGGCAATGATCGTTCAATCAGGAACGACTTGTGATCCCACTACAGGGAAGGAGATTAAAGGAAAAGAGAGAATGGTCTTTAACTATAAGACGCTGAATGACAACACTTATAAAGACCAATACAGTCTCCCAGGCATCAACACGATCTTAAAGAAGGTAGGCAATTCAAAAATTTATTCTAAATTTGATTTAAAATCAGGTTTCCATCAGGTTGCCATGGATCCTTCTTCTATTGAATGGACGACATTCATATGCCCTTCTGGTTTATTTGAATGGTTAGTAATGTCATTCGGTCTGAAGAATGCTCCCTCTATATTTCAACGAAAGATGGACAACTGTTTCAGGGGAACTGAAGATTTTATAGTTGTGTATATTGATGATATACTGGTATTCTCAAAGACTGAAGCAGAGCATATTAAACATCTGGAGCGAATGCTAGCTATTTGTGAAGAGCATGGGTTGGTTCTTTCTCCAACTAAGTGCAAGCTAGCTGTACCAAGAATTGAATTTCTAGGCGCTGAGATAGGTGAAGGGAAATTACGCCTTCAGCCTCACATTATTAAGAAAATTACAGAGTTTCAAGAAGATCAGCTGAAAGAGAAGAAAGGGCTTCGCTCGTGGCTAGGTATTTTAAATTATGCTCATACATACATACCTAACCTGTCATCAAAATTAGGCCTCCTTTATGAGAAGACTTCTCCGCAAGGAGATAAAAGGATGAAGCCTTCTGACTGGGAATTGGTAAGACAAATCAAGGCTCAGGTACAGCAATTACCTGATCTGGAGATACCACCAGAAAATTCATATATTATTCTTGAAACTGATGGTTCTATGTGTGGATGGGGCGGCGTCTGTAAATGGAAGAAAGCCAAAAGGGATCCACGCAGTGAAGAAAAGATTTGTGCTTATGCCCACGGTAAATTTCCAGTCGAGAAATCTGTTATTGACGCAGAAATCTATGCGGCAATGGAGACGATGAGCGCGCTTAAAATACACTTTTTGGACAAAGAGGAGATTACCCTCAGAACAGATTGTCAAGCGATCATTAGTTTTCATAATAAGACGTCAAGAAACAAACCATCCAGAGTACGGTGGCTTGCTTTCACAGATTTTATTACTGGCACAGGAATCAAGGTTAACTTTGAGCACATAGATGACAAGTTAAATGTGTTCGCAGATTCACTGTCCAGACTGGTCCAAAGTCCTGAAGTACTTGCCGTTCTTACAGAGGAACCACAGAGTTCCAATTATTATCCCATCTACGGCAGGTATTTAACCTTATTACATGATTCTCCCAAACAAATTCTTTTGCAGGAAGATCATGAACGACGAAGGGAGATGGCTTATGTTGAATATGAAGCCATAGAAGCCGTCGAAAGCAGCTTACGGGAGCTGGAATTAATCTTGCAAGCGAAGGTGGGAGATTTTTCATATAGGCGACATCAGGAAGGAGGCCCTGGTTCAAGAAACATGAATTACTGGAAGGAGAAGACGCCAGCTGTCAAAGCAGCCAGAATTGAAATCTTCCAGATTACGCAAAGAATCAATCAATTATTCTCTGAAGTCAGAGCCGTCCACCCGTGAAGCACATGGTGGGCCCAAAAATCCACCGACCGTAAAAATAAGATATGACACTAAGGAAAAGATAAGGACTGAGCCTCGGGGAGCCGTCCTTTATCTAATAGGAAGAGCTGTAAAGATGGTAGGCATTGCTGTAAAGAGAAGGTATGGCCGACATGATAAAGATTCCAAAGGACGATGGGGCCCTTGGCGCACCCGCTTTGTGCTTATCCATAGCCAGCCTCCCTTCTCTTCCTGCCTATATATACTCTTCATATCTGTAAGGTTTAGAAACACTCGAGTACAACCGAAGTGTTCTATTCCTAGCTTTGTGAGAAATTAGCTTGTGAGTTTGTAAGTTTGTAATCTTTCAAGGAAAGTAAATTCCGGTACTAGCCGGATTTGATTTCAATTCTGAGAGACGATCCTTCTTTGAAACTTAACTTTTTTCTATTTTTCACCAACTCATATACAGATACGCGTAGAAGAGAACACAAACTTCTAAACTTTTCTCCATTTTCCATCGACTCATGCAGATCTCACTGATTTAAGAGTGGTTATGTCAAGGTACTTCTCGATAAAATTCTAATTTCTTTTTTTTGCAAGCCTTAGGTCTTTTCGTTCCTCTTCGTCTGCATCCCCTCGGAGTTGTACAGTCCATTCAGATTCGTTAATCGGTGATTTGACCATTCATAATATTAAAGTTATTATTAAAGTTGGAACATATACTTAAAATAATTACATAAACGCTCAGTCGTGATACCGTAGCCGAGAGCATGAGGTTGAGAAAATGGAATTAAATCAAAAATTTTAATTTATTTTATTTGCTTCGGTTTTAGTTTTTTTTAAAAATAAAATCATTTTGGCCGGTCTGATCATAGTTCGGAATTTTAAGTTTGACGGTTCAAAACCCATAGTTTATCTCTTCGACAATTCAATGGCTTAAAAAATCTCAACTTTAATTTTAACTTTCAAAAGGTTTGAATCAACTATTAGCGTGCATAGGACAGCCGAGTTAATATTTAAATAATAAATTATCACGTAAAGATAAAAATCGAATTTAATAATTCTTTAAAAAATAAAAAAAATTTAGACCATTTAATTATCATAATTTACTTTCTTTATTTCATTATAAAGTTGACTATGAAAAATATTTAAGACGTCTTTTACCACATGAATCATCGATTACAATTTAATTTTTATGAATAATTCAAAATTATTATTCATATTATAATTTAAAAAAATACTTAAAAGTTTTTAAATATAAACAAGATTTAAACTTATTTAAATTGATATTGTATTGTTTTAGAGTATAAAAGAATTACATTTCATATAATATATTTATCTTTTTACTCTACTCATATTTATTTCTAGTAATATTTTAATATATAAAATAATTTTAAAAAAAGTTTAATTAATTTTACAAAATTATTTTATATATTTTTTATTGACTTGATCTATTAATGATTAATATGATATTATATGATTTATATTATATATATAGTTTTTATACATTATTAATTGAGCGTTAACTTTTTTAAATACTTCTTACAATTGATTTATTAAATTTTTTAAGATAATTTATCTGATAAAAATTATTTAAGGATTATGATATTATAAAAAGTAAATTTCTAACTACAATATAATATTAATTAAAATGAGCATAATTTTTTAAAAAAATACTAATGCCACAATGCACAACATGACCATAAATTCCATATTATCATATAAAATAAATAAAATTATTAAAATATTTACTGAAATTTTCAATTGATTAAAATTAGCTTCTTAGAATAAATAAATTAAAAAGTAGTAAATGATATGTATGGACGATCATCATCTTGTATATGTTTGTTGCTTTCTCTCCGTTTGACCCGGACAAATTTTCATCTCTCATTTTTTTTGAGAGAAACTGCAATTATCTTTCTGACAAAAACAAATAGGGCAAAGAATTTTAGATTCAGTTTCCCCTTTCATTTCATATTGTGGATCTGATTTCAGAGTATTATACTTTGATTTGATTCCCATTGAGTAGTAGGAAGGTTATTGCCAATAACCAATTAAAAATGGCTACAATGAGGCTCGGTTCCAAGCCGGAAGAGTTTCAATTGGAAGGTCAAACTTGGTACGCCTCACAAGCCTCTTCATCTTTTTTGCCTGACTTGATTCTTCTCAATGACGTACCTCATCGTGTCGTTCTAGGCTTTGTGCTCTGAGACTTATCTTTCTGCCTAATTTTGTATGCCAAATTTTTGGTGTGTTGAGGAGAGTAGATGTGTTTTTTATCTCCATATTAAGGTTTTCATCAGCGTAGGGTTGATTTTGTGTCTTTCGATCGGTCCTTGTTCCTGTTAGTTTTTATACCTTCTTGGTTGTGTGTAGGGTATGTCTCTATATGGCAAGAGCATTAGGCTTGAAGGTGTAGTACGGACATTTTCATTGAACTTTTGGTGGATGGAACTCTACATACACCAATTTTTAATCCCAATAGGAAAATGTTGTTTCAATGTCATTTTACTCCTGATTACTCCATGTTAGGTAGGACTCATATATATTGGTGGTTTCTTTGTTATGTGGATTCTATGACATAGTTTTTTTTAAAAAAAAATTACACATGATCGATAGGAATATCAATTGTTCATGTATCCAACACAAGTGTGGAGAGGGTAGATTGAATGTCTAAGTATCAGAGTTTGTGTTAATGTTAACTGTTGTTATGTTTCAGATATTTTGTCGTAGAAAGGCAAGGATGAGAAGCAGAAAAATGTTTTTTTTTAGCCCGTAAATTTGAAATTGTTTCGATGTTGTGAGTTTTCAAAACTCATTGCAAACCCGTGTCTTCTTTTCTAAGATCATAATTGTCGTTGGTTTTTCTTTTACGTGCTAAAAAAGACTCAGATTGTGATCAGTTTTCTGCATCTCACAGGACATGTAAGAATGAATTGCCCAGTGATATCTCAATCAAGGTCGGAGAGGTGTTCTTTCAGCTCCACAAGGTGTTTTTCGTTATATGAAACCCTACCTACCTTCTTTTACTATCATTTAATTTGTTCACTAGAAGCATTACTAGAACAGATTTCAGTTAAGGGAGTCTTGCAATATCCATCTCAAACTTTATTTATGCTATATCTTTGCCAGTTCCTATATATAGTGATGAACTATCATTAATGTTTTGTTAGTTTACTTACTCAAATACGGTTTGATGAAGATTTACTATTGTTATCCGAGGCAACTTAACTTTGAGATGAATGATGAATCACCTTATCGTATGTATATTCTCTGTAATTTGCAGTTTCCATTGATTAACAGAAGTGGGTTGCTGCACAAAATGATCAGCGAATGGCACAACGATGATGATGCAAAAGATTGCATACTCGAGCTCCATGACATCCCTGGCGGTGCGAAGACTTTTGAGCTTGTCGCAAAGTTTTGCTATGATGTGAAGATAGAGTTGAATTCTTTGAATGTAGTTGCTCTTCGATGTGCTTCCGAATACCTCGAGATGACTGAACATTATGGAGGAGGAAATCTGATGATGCAAACTGAAAACTTCCTCGAAGAGGTTCTTGGCTATTGGAGCGACTCAATGAAAGCACTCTTAACATGTAAGGATGCTCTTCCTCATGCAGAAGAGCTCAACATTGTGAGTAGATGTATCAATTCATTGGCCGGAAAGGCATGTGCTGATCCGACGCTATTTAGTTGGCCAACCGATGGACAAGCTAGCATGAAGAACGTGGGGGGTAGTGTACTTTGGAATGGAATTGGAACAACAAGAAGGGAAAGGCCCCCAGGTGCTGATTGGTGGTATAAAGATGTTACTTTCCTCGACTTTCCTATCTATAAGAGGCTCATTCTTGCTATGAAGTCGAAAGACATGAAGGCAGAAGGCATTGCAGGATCTTTGGTGCAATATGCAAACAGATGGCTTCCGGGATTGACTAGGCATTCAGGGTCACAAGAAAGTTGCAATACCTTCAATTCTTCTAGCTCTTTGATTCAATTGGAAAGTGACCAAAGGGTTCTACTTGAACAGATAGTCGAGCTCCTGCCCCTGGAAAAGGGTATCACTTCTTCCAAGTTTTTGCTTGGCTGTCTCCGGAGCGCTATAATACTACAAGCAAGTCCCCTTTGCAGGGAGAATTTGGAAAAGAGGGTGGGGGCTCAATTAGAGGATGCTACACTAGAAGATCTCCTAATACCCAATCTCGGTTACTCGATTGAAACTCTTTACGATGTCGACTGCATGCAAAGAATCCTTGACTATTTCATTTCTGTTAACCACCCGGAACGATCCTTGACGACTTCACCTTGCGTGGAGGATGAGGGACAGTTGATTGCCTCCTCTACGGCACTTACATCTATGACCATGGTAGCAAAGCTGGTGGATGGGTACCTTGCAGAAGTAGCTTCGGATGTCAATTTAAAGATTCAAAAGTTTCAATCCTTGGGGGCTTTAATTCCTGACTATGCCAGGCCATCAGATGATGGAATCTACCGTGCTATCGATGTTTACTTGAAGGTATGTGTTTGTATGATCTGTTTTTCTTTGTAGTAGCTTTAATTTTATCTTTCAATCAACATCGCATCAAATGTATAGATAGTTAGTTCCATAAAGTCTTTTCAGTCCAATTTTCCTTTTATCCAATCCAATCCAATCCAATCTTATAGTTCCATGCTAACAACACAATATACACTTCAGTCACATCCGTGGCTAACAGATTCCGAGCGGGAACAACTTTGTCGACTAATGAACTGCCAGAAGCTCTCTTTGGAGGCATGCACACATGCGGCACAGAATGAGAGACTGCCTCTTCGAGTCATTGTACAAGTGCTCTTCTTCGAGCAACTTCGCTTGAGGACGACTGTAGCAAGTTGGTTCTTTGCCAATGATAACATGGACAACCCTGATATTAATGCTTCTCGTATGCTACCTAAGATCAATAGTAGGCACAACCAAGAAGAGATCTTGCAAGACCAAGATTTCCAGAACTTGAGCTACGAAGAGATGCGATCGAGAGTATTTGAACTAGAGAGGGAGTGCTCAAGCATAAGAGAAGAAATCAAAAAGATGGAAAGGCCAAAAAGTAATTGGAACATCTTTATAGGGAAATTTGGACATGGGATGAGATTGAAGCGGTCTGGTAGTACAAAAAAATAACACCTCCAAATAGGTAGATTATCAATGAAACGTACGCTTGAGATTTACATGCACTTTTATTCTTCACTCTTTTTATACATGCATGACTCTCTCTGTATAACTTTTAAGACTAAACTTGTCTTCTTTATAGAACAAATGAAAAATTAGTACAATGTATTCAAATGGATGATGGTTACTATCATGATAATTTTTTTCATTTTACTTTTTTCTCCTCTCTAGTTTAGTTGAATTATTTTGTCTTCTTCGTGAACTGTAGTAATTAAAAGGGATCAGTGTGTCTAGAGTCATTCGTCATATTGATATAAAATTTGTTAATCTCATGTCTCAACCAATGTGGAATTTGTTGACGTGTAACATCTTAGGTCTAGACTCTAGAGTCTTGACCAATTACATTCTTAAAAACGTCGAGTTGGCAAGAGCATTAATTCTAATAACCAAGAATTAAAATTACTAACTAGCTAGTTAAATTCTAGGTCAATAGATACTTAAACTCATTTCAAAACTAAATTTTAACCCTAAACCTTAAGTGAATAGTTAATTTATTTTATTATATACATTCTTAATAGTTATTTAAAAAAAAAAATCATGCTTCTCTTTCTTTCTTGTAAGAGGTAAATTTGTTAAAATGCCATATTTCCATTAAAAAACAAGCATCGAGATACGGATGCACATTAAAGCATCAAAATATTAAATAAGGTTGTAATTTAATTTGTTCACTTGATAGAGATATTGAAAATGAACACATTTTTTATTTTTTTAATATTATATTTTACTTGCTAATCTAATTGAGGATTTTTTTAATTTTTTTTTCAATTAATGATAGAGATTAACTCCTTATACAATATCTCTAATCTAAAATAATAAATGTCTATTCTAATTTAAACTCACATACCTAAAAAATTGAACCACCTTAATTGATAATCTATGTCAATACAAAGAAGCTATAGAAACATAAATAAGAACGGTTGTCTCACTAAGAAGGTGCATCAAGATTGATTAAAGGGAGTGAATAAATGACACATAAATATCTCATACAGACAAATTCAAATCAAACAATTAGATTCAATATGCTTGTGCGAAATATAAAAACAATACAGTTCAGTGCACAAAACTCTCGTCAGATACAAAATTTAAAGAAAAGGACGGACCAAAATGGACTTATTGTACGCATCCTTACTTTAACGCCTTACTTTATGTGTGAAATATGTAAGAAAAAAAAAATAGAAAAGACAATAGTAATAATAAATTTGTTATGCTCAAAGATGCATCCTACTTTATGATTCATCTTAGTTTAGTGCAATACTTTCCTAAAGAAAAAACTCATTATAAAATTGGTTGAGCAAAGATGCTCTTAAAAATTTAGTGGATTTATAGTTCTAGATCACTTATATACTTTTGCAAATTTTTTTTGTTAATACATGTATTTAATTTTTTAAATCGATTAATTCTGAAGTTGACTGGTCCGATCTGGTCCCACAATTTTTTTTCATCAATCACTAAGTAAATTAGAAAGCGCAAATGAGCTAAAGCGGGCTGCTCAATGTCACAAGTAGTTCAAACCACCTAGGTGTAATGTCTCCTGGGTGAGTTTTGAACCCTCATTGCATAAGGAGTCCGTCCCACCACTTACCATTGCCCGTGAGCTTATATTCATTTGCTCTTGATTGACCTAAGAGGATTATAGCCTTTAAATCAATAGTTTTAGATCTATTAAATTAACGTAGAATTATAACCCCTAGATTAACCTAATTTAACATAATAAAAATTTTAAACCAACCTTAGAGGAATGTAATGTCTAAATTAACCTTCGAGAATTGCAATCTTTCTTTTACAAGGATTTAAATTAGAGTGTGAAGAAAGAAATTTATATAATTTTTGATCTCACTCTAGAAAAATTAAAAGAAAAACTAGAAATTGAGAAAAGTTACTCAAGATAGGTCAATGTGTGACTAAAGCTTCAAATGCATGGAAAGCCCTTAAAGAGAGGTTTGCTTTACATGTTGATCAATATCTCTCTAGAGCATGCTCATAGATGATTTCTAACAATTATAACTCAAATTTAAGCTTATTCATGAACTTTAGTCGATCAAAGTTTGATGTTGTCAGCTAACAATCCAATAACCATTGGCTAATGGATAACCAACATACAATGAACACCTTGATCATTATCTGTCAAGTTTGGTCAGCTAAAGAAAATAATTGATCGACCAATGGTGAAAAGGTAACCAATGACTTTTTGTTATAAAGAATATGAGGGTACTCTTGGAATGTTGATCAATTTACTTAAAATGTTGGTCGATGCACTAGGTATCTTGATGGATCAATAATTCAGGCACTACAAGAAAATCAAATATTAGCAATGAGAGTAATCCGTCATTATTCCATCGCTAAATCATACTAGCAACGAAATATAATCCGTCGGCTAGTTTTGCATCGTAGATGAGATTTAGCGACAGAGATATAATATTCCGTCGCTACTTGCTCAACTTTATCTAGCGACATAAAATTAATATTAAATCTCCGTCATTAACAACTCAACTTTATTTAGCGACGAAAAATTAATATTCCGTCGCTATCAGAGATGGATATAAAAAAATTGTCACTAAATAGCTGAGTATGACTAGCGACGGATATTAAAAATTCTGTCACTAATAAGCTGAACGGAATCTAAAGCTTGTTGATTTATTAGCAGTGGAATTTAAATATTTTGTCGCTAATTAGCGATAGAGAGTATATTTCCGTCGTTAACTCGATAAACAAAACTATTGATACATTAGCAACGAATTTTAAAATTCGTCGCAATTCCGTCGCTATTTTTTTTATAAAATTAAAAAAATAATTATTTTTGTTTCTTTTCCCTATTTACATTCAAATATAATCATCACAAATGATGATTTTAACAATAAACTCACAATACTAACAACAAGCACATCCATACAAACACATTCATGCAAGTCCATACATTCATACAACATCCATACAAACACATTTATACAACACATCACAAACATTCAAGTCTTCATACAGAAAATGCATACAAAACATCGACAAAAAATTTCATACAAAGCATCCATAATCATGTATATAAAATATCCATATCAAAAGACAACTTCCATACAAGACATTCTAATAAAAATCTAATACAAAATAAACTTAAATCATGTAAGAAAAAAGATATGGTCAGTTGTGAATACAACAATAGATATTGATATTAAAATACAAAAGACAGTTACTTATCATAAACAATAGATATTGATATTATTTAAAAAAACATACCTGGATATCTAGATATGATGATAGAAATATGAAACATTTGAAAATGATCGTGAAAAATTATAAGACAATTAGAGATGCATATACTAATAAAAAAATAATAGGAATATTTTTGATTGAGAAAAATTAAAAGTTAAGATTAGTCTTACATACCTCAAAATAATCTACTTAGTAGGGGAATCATCAGGATCCTGGGTCTCTTGGGACTCCAAACAATGCGGGCGCGACGTCTATGTATCGGGAGTGAAATTTGTTGCTGCATATGCTTGCATCTGGTGAACTATCTCCTCAGTTCGAGCCTGTCGCTTATGTATCTCTCGTATGACTGTGTCCCTCTCAACCATTGTTTGTTCTAATGACGACAGTCGAGTCCACAAATCTTGATTTTCTACTCGCAAAGCTTGTATCTCAGTAGATGAGGAGGAGGAGGAACTAGGACGACCCCTAATTCCTGGAGCCCTCATCCTATCAAAGACAACTTTGGCCTGGGAGCCAAGGCCATAGAGAGAGAGCTCTTCTTATTTCCACCGACGACATCATAATAAATGTCATTAACCTGGTCAGTGGAAAGAGACTGTGGTGTCTCTCCCTCTGCACTAGACTGAGACGCTTGTGCAATTCTAGTTGTCATTGCTTCCTGTATCAAAATGATTATTTTTTTAACCTCCACATAAAATATATAAATATATTTCGTTAATATTCTTACATTAATTGCTAGCGAATGTCGATTGATAAATGAACCATCATTCTTCTGATGGGTCTTGTTAAATATCTCTCAACAAGTGACAGGTCTCTGTAATGCAGTAGCCTGCGTACAAATAATACAAGTACATTAAAACTAATAAAAAATATATACATAAGAAATTTTTATATAACTTAATTTTAAACTTACCAAGTCAGAGGCATGCTCAATGATAGAACGAGATTCTCTAGTATGCTTTGTGGATCTGATGCTCGGCCCATCAGACTCTGAATTGCGATTGCTTCGAGTAATCGCTGAATTGGACTGCCAATGCTCGGCAGTCCAAATGGCTCTCCAAGCCTCCCAAACTGCAACAGGGACCTTAGATGGCCTGATGCCCCTCCTCCCCCACTTGTATAACATGTTCATGTATAATTTTGCGTAGTAATTGTTCCAAATTTGTTTGAACTCGGCCTCATGGCCCTCCTCCCAAACATACCTCTTATGCAACAATAGATTTTGAGAATTAGTATCATGTTAACTATACTACAAAATATATTTTTTATTCAAAATACTTACCAAATTTTACTGTAATAAAAGTTCTTTATATCCTGGTCTACATTCCTCCATGTAGTACCAGATGGAGACAGTCATTCTTTGAACTTCTTCGAGATGTAGGCTACAGCTTGGTGACTATCTGAGATAAAACTACATGAAAAAATACCATGTATGAGATATCTGTGATAAATAAAGTAGCTGATTAAATAGTGGAATATTTTTTAATACACAACTACTTACCAATCACCAAAAACTCTCAAAACCTGCTGGCCACCATGTGCCGGTACAATGTCTGTTATGACTATATATGTAAAATCAAGTATAAGACATACACATTTGAAATAATATTATATTCTAACTAGGGAGATGAAATAATAAAAAAAAATAATCCATATAATTTTTAATCACCTATTGTCATTTTGAATCAACTAAATTAACATTTTGCAAGTTCTCATCGCTAGACTTCATTGTTACATCAACCTCCTCACTGCTCGATATCTCTCCATCATTTATTTTCTCATAAGTAACATTAACATCTACTAATTCTCTTGATGTGGATTGTATTTTAGAATCAACTGAGTATAACTCGACTTCTTCATTTTGATATGCATCATGGTTTTGTGTAGTGAGGGTATTCGACATTTCTATGGTGGACGAAGGCTTTATTTGACACATTGCTAACCATTCACTAGGTCTTCTGCTTTTCATTGGATACTCAAGATAGAATACTTGACTAGCTTGTACCGCGAAGATGAAAAACTTAAACTTGTTGAATCTTTTGTTTGCATTAACCTCAATTAAATTATAGAAACGATGTATTCTGGTACCTGTTCTTGGAGTTGGATCATACCATGAACATCTGAACAATACACACATTTTATATAAAGCAGGATACTCAACCTCCATGATTTCCTCAAGTCTACTATAATAATAAAATTGAGTATCATTGTTGTCTGTGAATCCTTTTACTCAAATACCAGAATTATATGTAAGCCTTTGCGAATCGCGTTGAGTCACGTGAAATATGAAATCATTAACATAATAACCTGAGTAAACTGTTATGTTACAGAGAGGTTCTGATGCAAGATTTTTTTTATCCTTTCATCTTGCACATTTGAGATTCTACGATTGTTCTCCTATAATAGTAGTTATGATATAAATTAGATATATATATATATATATATATAATATAGTTGCTTTGTAATAATTAATTTAATAATAAACTTACATAAATTTGAAATCAAAATGCAAATTCATCCTCTAATTTGTGATCGACCTCACTTGCACTTATTGATGAATTTTGTAAGTGTAGTTGTTGTTCGTACAAGTTGTCAAACTAGGTAATTTGAAGACATATTAGATAACATGTCAAATATATGAAAAACTATGTATGTGTATATACTTGAACTATTACCTTATGTATGGTTTGACCTTTTCACAGTTTAGCAGTATATATGTCCTAGCAACATGATATTTTTGATCATTTAACCGTCTAGAAACAGTTGCACCCATCATCTTACTAGAAAATTTGAAAATAGAAAGCATCTCTGGATCAACTGGTTGAGTATCATCGAAATTTCGAGGAACCTTATGATTTCTGGTTTGCACATTATCAATAAAATAATAAGAGCAGAAGGAAGATGCTTCTTCAACCAAATATGCATTACATATTGATCCTTCAACCCTTGCTTTATTATGAATATTATTCTTTAATTTTCTCAAAAACTGCTCAAATGGATACATCCATATGTATTGCACAGGACCACCTAGTTGTGCCTCATAAGGTAAATGAACATGTAGATGTTCCATTGAATAAAAAAAAACTAGGTGGAAATATGCGCTCAAGCTTACAGAGTATCATTGGAATGTCTGTCTAAAGCCGAAACATATCAGATGTCATAACAACCCTTGAAGTCAAATATCTGAAAAATTTACTCAATTCTGTAAGTGCTTGCCAAACATTATTAGGAAGTAGGTCATGAAAAGCTATTGAAATTAGTCTTTGCATAAGTAAGTGATAATCTTGACTCTTCATTCCAAACATTTTTAATCTATTCGTATCTATATAATGAGACATATTCGAGGCATATCTATCAAGAAATTTGATTGCTTTCAACCAAGTACATAATGCTTACTTAGCTTCTTTGTTTAATGTATAACAAGTCTTCAGATATTTATCAGTTGTTTTATTCTGATGCAACTCAGGTCTGCTTACTAATTCTTTTAATTCCTCATGTGATTTTACTGTGTCTTTAGTTTTTCCATGAACATTCATCACAGTATTGAAGATGTTATTGAAGACTTTTTTTTCAACATGCATCACATCTAAATTATGTTGAATGAGTAAATACTTTTAATATGACAGCTCCCAAAATATGCTTTTTTCCCTCCAACCATACTTGTTCACTCTAACAATATACTTATTTATGTCATCAGAACCATCCTAATATACTGATAGAAATTCATAGTTGTCAATTTCATCAAGAACTTCTTCACCTGACTTTGTTGCTAGGGGAGATTTCCTGAAAATTTCATTAATTTTGAAAATTTTCTTATTTCGCCTAAATAGGTGATCAACTAGTAAAAATTTATGATGATTATCAAACCAAGATATCTTTCCACTATAAGGCAATGAAAATGCACCAGACTCCCCCATGCAATGTGGACATGCTAACTTGCCAGCCATGCTTCATCCTGACAACATTGAGTATGGTGGAAAATCACTTATCATCCATAACAAAGTAGCATGCATTGTAAAATTTAATTTACTTGTAATGTCATAAGTCTCCGATCCTACATTCCATAAATGATTCAACTCTGTAATTAAAGGTTGTAAAAATATATCAATTTGCCCTTTTGAATTCTGAGGACACGAAATAAGTACAGTAAGAAACATGGATTCTTCTTTCATGCACATTCATGGAGGTAAGTTATATAGTGTTAATATAACTGGCCAAGATGAATATTGCTGTCCATAGCTTCCAAGTGACTGAAATTCATCTGCGGAAAGTCCAAGTCTCACATTACGTGGTTCAATTGTAAATGAGGAAAATATTATATCAAGATGTTTCCATGTAGGGAAGTCACAAGGATGACACATTATATCTCCTTCATGTACATAGTCATGATGTTACCTCATGGGCTTGCTGTTGCGGTAGATGCGTACAAGCGTTAGAGCCTAGCAGTTAACGGAAAGTAATACATGACTTTCAAGGGAATATTTTTCTTCTTCTTCCTAGGCATGCGACTACTCTACTTATAACGAGGGTGAGTACACATTCTGCATTCCATCAGTTCACTATCTTTATTCCAAAAGATCATGTAGTTATTGATACAATAATAAATCTTCTCTATTGGCAAACCCAAATCTGTAATAAATTTCTTTGTATCGTAGAAGCTGTTAGTCATGCAGTTATCAATGGGGAGCAATTCTGACATCAATTGACACATGCCATCATAACATCATTCAGAGAAATGATGGTTTGCCTTCATGTTCAGTAATCTTGCAGTAGCTGATAGTTGAGAATGACCAGAAGGAATGCCTTTTTATAATTCTTTTCACTAGCCTTTAACATGTCATATTTTTTGAACTTCCAGTGTAGGTATTTTCTCTATATTTGATTAATCATATACATTCATTGTGTCATAAACCATTGATTACATTGCATTCACAGGCCTTGATGATTCCTCTAGAGCAATCAGGCAGGATGACAAAGCAACGGAAGGTCCAATTGGGTCAAATACATACGACTCTCCATGACAATACTAGTTGTAATAATTTTGAATAAACTCATACATATATATATATGTGTTTTAACTATATCCTCATCATGGAAAGCGATATTTCTATATATGCGCTAATTACATGGATACTTTAACTCGACACCATTCAAACATTCTAAATTAGACTTAGCGAAATTCACAAACTTTTCAATTCCAGCAAAAAATTCTTGACTGATAAATTCATCATCTAACCTATTGTACATCTAAGCCTTGTTCATATATATTGTATCCTAATGAGAATAAAATTTTCAACATGATTAATCATGTGAAACTAATCATGCTTATATTTAAAACTTTAAATGAAAAGTACAATGATCATATTCTTATTGTAATTATTACAAATATAATAGTTATGATTATGGTTGGCATAATTAAGGATTAAGGATCACTTTAGTTTGTATCACATATTAATACAACAGTATATATTAGAACTACAAGATAATCTTCTGTGATTATGGTAATACGTATGACCAAAACTTGTATGAAGACATCGATCCAATTTCATGTGAAGGCTCTCTTTAAAACCATCAAATTAAAATATGAATAATCCTAAAACTATCATAATATATTCTTTCTAATTACTTATTGAATTATGATTTATTAGCTAAAATTTAGCAATTCAAGTTCATGCTTATTTAGCCTCTTATTTTATCCTATTTTATTTAAATCATAATATTTTGTAAGGTCATTTTGTTTGCATGACAAAATTAGACCCAAAAACTAATAATTGAAGTCCAAAATAACTAATTGAACAAATCCATTTTGAGTGTAAATTGTATTAGAATCAATTTGTAAACTTTGTTTAGGCATTCATCACTAGAACATGAGAGACTGATTTTAAAGTAAATAATCTCAGACATAAAGAAACTTGAACCAACTGATTTTAAAGTAATTGATGCTCGATGATAAGCCGATGTGGTTGGCTAAGAAAAAAAGGCTAGAGATACCCTACCGGGGCCGGAAGCGTCCTGCTTGGGCCGGCAGCGGCCTGCCAGGGATGGTAGCGGCCTGCCAGGGACAACAGATCGGTCTTCGGGGTCGACTGAGCACTATCGGGAGCGACATTTGTCACCGCCGACTAACCATAATCGGTAGTGGTGGTGCTCGGCGTGACATTTGTGATTTTTTGAAACAATCACAATCACCTATAAAATAGAATTATTAGAAAAACAAGAATGTAAAATTTAAATAGCAAGAAACAAAAATATAATATTTTTGGATTATGTATATGTAAAAGTAAATTGTAATATTTTTGGTCTATGTGTATGAGAAAAGAAAACAAAACTATAGACAAATAAATAAAATATAAATTTTTATTAACAAAAAGAAAAGTATTTAGAATAACTAAATTGCTAGTCAACTAATGTTAATCTCTATGGTCCCCGACAATGACGTCAAAAACTTGTTACGCTCCCACAAGTGCACGATTACGTCGTTAGTAATATAAAAGATTATCGTATTTATAAGGATGGTTGATTAAACACTAGTGATTTTGCAAAGTAAGTTATCTAGACAATCGAAGGTTGGTTGTAAGCTTGTGAACTAGAGAGAGAAGTAGAGAGAGAGGGAGAGAAAGAGAGCAAGAGAGAGAGAGAGAGAGTTTTGAGAGAGGGGATGAGAGAAAAGGTTGAGAAGTTGGTTATGGGCAGAATGGTTCTAGGGTTTCAGTTTCATTATGATGTTAGTTAATGTCTCTAATGCATATTCATCTCCTTATTCTCCATACTTACACCTATGTAGCAAAGGATTAACCCTATTTCAATGTCATTACCCTAGGAAGTGGGAAATAGTCGATACCCTTTGTCACTGGGGGTATGTAAGTTCGGTTGAATGTGTGTCCTTTATCACTAAGGATCCCCCAGTTATCCACCCTAGTAGCAATCTTAAAATAAAAACAAATCCTTCACATCTACATACATTACTCACATATACATTTCGTCAAACAAGTAGTAGGCACAATACACGTAGAACAAGTCATAAATACTTCATTAAACAAGGAAATTTACTTATACATATTTATACATCAATCACACATTATAATTACTTCCTACATATTAGAAATGGGAGACTACTCTATGAAGAAGGACATACAAACCAAAGATACAAAATAAAGCATACTTACAACCCTAAATTTAAGAATAGAGGGAGAAGAGATGCTTATCGAGGAGATGTCGGTGTCTTCAGGATGTTTCCTTGCTCTGGAGGTGGACGAATCATCAAGGAGGAGGAGATGGAAGCTCTACGGTTTCCACCTAAGGGGAGAACCCTTCCCCAAGGAGAGTGGTTGAACCCCAAACCAAAGATCCCCCCAAAGAGAGTAAAAGTTTCCTTTTATAGTGTTAGGGCACAGACCCTGCTTTTAGGCCACACGGCCATGCCTGGATGACACAACCCATATCTGAGGAGAAGGCATGGCTATGCCTAGATGTCACAACCATGTGTTAAGGAAACACTGGAGGCAAGGCACGACCGTGCCTTTTGGGCATGACCCCTGTCTGTGGTCTCCCAGGAAGCTCACATGGTCGTTTCTCTGGGCACGACCTTGGCCTAGGTTTCTGCTGGGGCTGAGGCACGACCATGACCTTGGTCCTGACTGCTTTGCTTCCTACTCTGCTTTCTACTCAGTTCTTCGTCTAAGCTCTATTTTGCTCCAAAATGCATCCTATCAATGAAAATCAAGAAATAGCAGATCTCCGAATGAAATAGGGTAATTATGCTGATAAAATAATGAGATAGGGTGCGATAACATAAATCATGCTCATGAAATACAAATATATGTGCGTCAAAGAATGCTTAAAAGCATATATAATCTACGCACATCAACCATCCTCTTGACATGTTTTGCTATGGCCAAAAATTTATGAGTAATAATCCTGACAATAGGTCATAGGATATACGTCTGGATAAACTTCAAGATGCTAA
>JBBUKS010000021.1:2504205-2527815 GCA_038050645.1 Hedychium gardnerianum
CCTCCTTCCGGTTATCGCACCAACTTCCAAAGCACCATGTGTCGGCGTCGATGCATCTTCAAATGATGGCTTGCCAGAGGCAAATCTGCCCGACAGAGGTGGCTTGTAGAGAAGAACGGTGGATGAAGGTGGCTATGGCTTGCGGATGGAAGAAGATGCATGAGGAAGATGGAGAGGACTCCCGATCGGGATTGAGCTCCAGATGGAGGTCGCAGGATTCCTTTGTGAGTTGGGGGAGGACTTCCGGATGGAGGCGCTTGTGTAAGGGCTAGTGAACCGAATGAAGCTCACAAGCTAAACCAGCCTCAAGTGAACCTCCAATTAAACCAACCTCCAATTGAACCAATTCAAAATGAATCGACTCTCAAATTGAATCGAGCCGGCTTTTAAATTGAATTAGTCTTTAAATTGTGAACCCCTTTCCAAATTGAACTAAGTTATAAATTGTTGATTGCTTGAAGAGGTGAATTGTTGATGGCATGTGAAGGTGAACCAGCCTCCACTAGGTGAATCACATTTTCACAATCCTAGCATTTGGGTTCAATTGGTTTGTTAAGTTTAAGCCTGCCTTAACCTTAATTTCTAGATTCGTTCTTGGAAGCACCTAAAAGAAAGACCATAGACCTAGACCAGACTAAAGGGTGGATTAAAAACCTCTTTTAGACTTAAAATTGGACGAGTTCCGTTGGATGTGGTCTTTTGTTCTCTTGTCATAACCCCTTAAACTTAGTCAATTAGGTTATTTCTTCGTTAAATAGATTTATTTTGATTTTAAAAAATTTATAATTTATAATTGATCATAATAAATTCATTAGAAGGTGCAAAGTTTATGTAAGGTTTAATAATTTAAACTATTAATTATTAAAATATTTCTTAGATGTTTGTCAATGGTGGTTCCATGTACCAATGTTTGGTAAATAAATTTTCTTAGTATTAAAATTAGTGTTTACTAATTTTTATTTCAACCTTATATTTTTTTATATATTATATTCTACTTTTGAACATTTGCAAAGCATACCTTTTTATATAAATGCCCAATTTTTTTTTAAAAAAAACTTTATCCTTAATTTAGAATTTTAAAATGATTAAAATGAATAGAATTTTTTAATCTTTATTTTTCACGAAAGAAAATAAATAGATAATAAATAAAATAAACTACTCATGGTTCGACTCAACATATTATGCTATGAGCTATATATGTTTAACACAATTCATAAATAAATATGTCAAGTTGTGTCAAATGGAGATCATAATACAAAGTCATATTAGAAATGAGGGCATAGGTTGGAGATCTATCTTAAGCTCATATTAAAACGAAGTTGTCCCTATCCTAACACGGCAAATTTAACTCAACATTTTTAATATAAAAAATAATTATCAATATTATATTTTTATAAATAATATCTATTAGTAATTATTTTAAATTTTATTAATGTTTTTTAAATGTGCGGCTACTCTTATCTATAATAAAATATTGTTAAAAGTAAAAAAAAAAAGAAAGCTATTTAATAATTTTAAAAATGTAAGAATCATTTAGCACAAAAAATTTCCCACGCATTAATGGGGTAAAATAGGCCTGGTCTGGCCTGAATCGTTGCGGGGTGAACGAACCAATTACTTATTGATTTAGTTCAACAATTTGAAATAGAGGTGAGTCATTTACGAGTTAGATCCAAATTTAAACAACGAACCTGCATGTTGAATCGCCGATTCAACCGGTGGTTAATCACTAGTTCAAACCTTCGATTCAATCGGTAGTTAACCACTGACTCACCTATATTTTTAAAAAGTAAATTTTTAATTAGTTATTTTTTTTCAATAAGAACCTCATATTTAATAATATTTTAATAATATTAATAGTATGATTTAATATAAATTAATTATTTTGTTCAAAAAAATTATTATTCCATCTTTCAAAACTAATTTTTTAATATATTTATCTTGAATTTTTTAATACGAAACTATTTTAATATTCTATTCAACCATTTTATTCAAAATATTTACTCTAAATTTTTAATGTAGGTTAATTCCACCTTTAAATTATTAAATTTATTAATTTCATTCAAGAGTTCACTTCACCTTATTTTATTATTTATTGAATCTTAACTAATTGAGTTTATAAAAAATATTTGATTTGTATAATATATTTAATAATAGTTTATTAAAAGAAATAATTTATTTAATAATAAAATTATATATATATATATATATATATTAAAATTATCATCAAATATACAAAATTAATTAGAAAATATAAATTGTGTGATATATACATCTCTTTGCATTAAAAATAATAATATTAATATTAAATAAAAAAAATATTGGTACAAGTTCAAGATCAAGTGACACGAAAGTCATAAAAAAATAAAAGAAATATAACTTACTAAGTAAAAGATTTTAGTATTGAAGGAATTACATGAACTTTAATTCCTATCCAAGTGGATATTAAAAATGATATATTTAATTAGTTTTGGATGATCGATTAAATTTTATATATTTTTTTTATTAATTATTAAAATAAATTAGAAAATGTTAAGTCTAATATTTTTTGAATGCATGTCTTATTTAAATTATTTTTTTTATAAATACATGATCAAACTCTAAGTTGGTGAGTGACAATTTGAAAATCATATCCAAGTAGATACTAACAATTTAAATAAGTTTACGTATTTTTCTTTATATTTATAAATTTTTATTTTTTTTAAAAAAAATAAATAATAATTTTGAACTATTTTAAATCATTATGGCAAAAGGCGAAACGAGGACTATTTTAAATCATGAATCATAACCCGGTTAAATTTACGGCGGGCTTTGAATCGTGGGATCGTGGATTACGAATAATGTTCGGGTCTGGGGTAAAATTAAATAACAAAGGTTTAAAGTAAAATATTTATAAATTTGAAGCATGAGATAAGAAAAGGTCAAAGTTTTCAGCGGTAAAGTGAATATTTCTCAATCTGCCGTTTCCTGCGCGGTTCGCCCTCGCTCACCACTATACTCTTAATCCGCCTAGGGAGCGGCGGCGGGGAGAGCACGTTCTAGACGAAGCTCTCCATGAATTCTGCTCCAGTCGCTCGCACGCTTTCGTTCCAACCACGGTCTGGGCTTGACGGCCTCCGGAAACCCTTCACTAAGCAGCCTTCCCAGTTCACGTCTCGCCGACGTCTTAAAACCCTCTCGATGGCATCGAACCAGGGAGGCGCTACCGCTGCTGCCGACAATGGCGGGAGACGAGATGCCGGAGCTCTCGATTTGAAGGCGATTTTGGATGAGATCCACGTCGATTATAACTGCAAGGACCCCCAATCTCTGCGTAGTGGGTGCATTAAAAATCTCATTTAGGCAATTCTAATTCTTTCCTTTTGATCTTATTCTCTTCTTCGTTTAGGGCCTCTGTCCATTTCCGACTCATCTGGCTCGCTTGAAGGAGCACGGTTTCGTGTTGCATACCAGGTTGGGATTGTGATTTATCTGTTATTCATCTTAATTTGCAATTGGTTGCTTTGATTCCTTTGATCTCTTGCTACGCGCTTTTGTCGAAACTGCATTCATTTTCCTTAGGGCCTTCCGGGGGCGTATAGCGAAGCTGCGGCAGCAAGGGCATATCCTAACTGTGAAGCGGTTCCATGCGAGCTGTTTGAGACTGCTTTTGATGTGAGCTTGTCTTATTTCATTTCTTTTCCCCAGAATTTTATGGTGTTTTTCCAGAACCGTAAATAATGATCTTGCAAGTTTTGTGCAATGTTATCCAATCCCTTCATTTTTGATATCTAATGGGATTTCCATGCCTTTAAAAATTCCTACATTTAGATTTCAATTGTCATAGATGTTCACGGTCCTCCAGAAAACTGTCCCAAAAATTGGATGTTGTGGTAGCGTGTTTAAAAAGAAAAGTCAATATTATGATATTAAATCATGAGCAAAAATCAAAAGAATTCCCTTCTCATTTTGAAACATCAAATAGCAAGCACACTCCTTGATTTATCGTCAAAAGGACATACCATCTGAATGTGAAAAAGCCTTAAATATCTCTAAACCTACCAAAATCCATCACCTGTCTATCCAAAAGAATCAGATGGGTGACCCAACTAGCCTAATGTGTGCACCTAAATAGAGATATTTAACAATTTTGTCAAAATTGTTAAATTCATCTAGAAATGCTACATTTACATTTTAATTATATTTGCTTCAAGCATCTAGTAGTTTTAACCAATGCTACATGAATTATAAATTTTAAAATCAAATTATCATGAAAAATAATCTTTTTAAAAATAAATTAGCATAGGAGTGTTATAGGAAATATTATAAAAAAACTAATGGTGTAAGATTTGGAATATGGAACATAGGAATGCTTATTGGTAAAACAATGAAGGTAGTAGATATGATGATTAGGAGAAGAATTAGTATTTTGTAAGTATAAGAGACAAAATGGGTAAGAGAAAAGACAAAGATGATAGAGAACTTGAGTTTTAAGTTATGATATAGAAGAAAAGTAACGAAAAATAGAGTATGTATTGTTGTAGTTAGTTCATTAAAGGATGAAGTTGTAGAAATAGTTAGAAAGAGGATAAGATTATAACTCTTAAGATAGTAGTGGCGAAATAAACTATTAACATAATTAGTATATATGCACTTCAAGTAGGATTAGATGAAGACACCAAATTTAATAGTATCTATGCACAAAATATTCCGCCAAACGAAATGAATTTAATGGGAGGAGATTAAATGTGCATGTCCGAGTGAAAATTAAGAATATGATAGGGTGCATGAGGTTATGAGTTTGGAATAAAAAATGAAGAAAGGAAAACTATATTGGATTTTGCGATAGTATATGACTTTATACTAGCTAATACATTTTTTAAGAAAGAGAACACTTTGTCACATTTAAAAATGAGAATAATAAATCGCAAATTGACTTTCTTATGTTTAGGAAGACAGATAGAAAGATTTATAAATATTGCAAGGTCATCCCTGAGAAAACTTAACTACCAGTGTTGGATATACGCCTCAAATATAGTATCAATAGAAGGAAAATATGCTCGACTTCTAGAATTAAGTAGTGGAAGTTAAAGGATGCGAAGCAAAATATATTTAAGGAGAGGGTAGAGTATAAGTATTAGGTGAAATATACGGCGACTCGAATACGATATAAGATAAGATAGTATCAAAGTTGAAAATAGTAGCCAAGAGTGTACTCTGTGTGTCAAAGGGACATGCATCATCAAGTAAATAATTTTGGTGGTGGAATGTGAAAGTACAGGAGAAAGTGAAAGAAAAACGAATAACCTATAACATATTATATACTTGTAAGAACGAGGAATACTTAAAAAATATATAGTAGCCAAGAAAGATGTTAAAAAAAGCGAATTTAAGAATAAAACTTTTGAACGCTTATATTAAAAATTGGATATAAAAGAAGGGGAACGACATTTATAGAATAGCTAAAAAGAGAGAGTAAGACAAGAGAACTTATCCAAATAAGATATATTAAAGATGAAAGTACTAGTAAATGATGAGGAAATAAAAGAGCGGTGGAAGAGATATTTTCATTAACTTTTTAATGAAGGTTTAGGTGACTAACATAACTTAGGTAATTTAAGTAGTAGGTCAAATGAGTATAGAAATTTAAATTTTTATCATATAATTCAAACTTCAAAGGTAGAACAAGATTTAAATGCGATGCTAAATGAAAAAGTAGTTGAATTGGATGATAGTTAGATAGAAGTATGGAAGTACCTAGGGAAACAAGGTATTAAATGACTTAGTTATTTAACTTGATATTGAAAACGAAAAAAATATTTGATCAATAGAGGGTAAATATTCTAGTTCCCTTATATAAGAATAAAGTATACGTATAAAATTGTGCAAACTATAGAGGTATCAAACTAATGAGTCATATGAAACATTGAGGAATAATAATAGAAAAAAGATTAAGGAGACCATGATGATCGAAAATCAATTTGGATTTATGTTTGGAAGGTCGACAATAGAAGCTATACATCTTCTTAGGCGACTAATTGAAAAGTATCGAGAACAAAAGTAAGATCTACACATGGTAATCGTTAACCAAGAAAAAACTTATGATAGAGTCCTAAGATAAGTTATATGGAGAATTTTAGAAAAGAGAGGTGTTAGCGTAGCATATATTGAACTAATTAAGGATTTGTACGAGGATGTAATGACAAGAGGAAAGACTTCAGGCGGATTAACCGAAGCATTTCCCATAAAAATAGTGTTACATCAAGGATTAGCTCTAAATCCCTATCTTTTTATACTAATTGTGGGCGAACTCACTGGACTTATCTAAGATACTGTACCATGGTGCATGTTGTTTGCAGATGATATTGTTTTGTTAGATGATACACGTGAAGAAGTATATGCTAAACTCTAATCTTAGTGGGAAGCACCGGAAGTAAAAAGTTTCAGGCGTAATAGATTAAAGATAGAATATATGAAATTTAAGTTTAACAATATTAGATGTAATGAGACAATTGTTAAGATAGGAGATGACGAGTTGTCTGGAACTAAAAGTTTTAAGTATTTATGATCATTTTTGCAAAAGGATAGAGAGATTGAGAGATGTCTTATATAGAATATAAGCAGTATGGTTGAACTGTAGGAGAACGTCGGGTGTTAGTACCTTTAAAACTTAAAGGAAAGTTTTACAAAATGGTGGTTAGACTTGCTATATTACATGAAGCTGAATGTTGGGTTATGACTCGAATATATGAGTAAAAGATGAGAATTGCAGAGATGAAGATATTAAGGTGGATGTGTGGACATACGAGGATGGACAGGATAAGAAATGAGAACATTAGAGAGAAAAAATTAGAGTTGCATCTATTGAGGAAAATCTCCGAGAGACACATTTAAGATAGTACGGACATGTATTTAGACGACTAATAAATACTCAAATGGATACAAGACAAATATACACATCAAACGAGGAAGAGGAATGCCAAAAAAGACTTGGTTAGCCACAATAAATAAGACAAAATTTATTTAAATATAAATGATGATATAGTAGGAGACAGAATCCAATGGCGTAAAAAGATTCATATAGCCGACCTCACCTAGTGGGATAAAGCTTGGTTGTTGTTGTTGTTGAGGAGTGTTATAGAATCTATAAGTTTAAGAGCAAATTAAACATTTTTAAAAAAAAGTGACATATAAATTAAAAAGTATAACTATAACATATTTGGTAAAAATTGTCAACTCCATCTAGTAATTGTGGTTAAAATTGATAAAATTATCTAATAGTTTTAGTTAAAATTGCTAGATCCATGGCAATTTTGACAAAAAGTGTTACAGGACTATTTTTAAGCCATTTAATCATTTAAAAATGAATGGACTTTAAGTTGTTTGATCACTTGAAAGCATGAGTGGACTTTAATTCTTATTAGAGTGTGTATATGAGACATGGTTTAAAATCTCGACGTGTATCGAAGTTTCGCTATATGACTAGAATGATACGGTTTCGATATCGTATCGTGTCATGTTGATATGATTTCGGTATTTTTTAAATATAAAATATATTAATTAAAAATAAAAATTTAATCTAAATATTTTTTAAAAAATAAAAAATACAAAAAATAAAATATTTTCTTTTTTAAAAAAGAAAAAACATATCGGATCACGACGCTTTCATATGGTAAATAAATAAATAAATAATTTATTATATATTTTCAAAATTAAAACAAATAATATATACAGGCTTAATCAAACCCTAATAACTCGCGCCCCCTCGGGCATCCCGTCGTAACCCTGTGGAGTTCATCACAACCCTGTGGAGTTCTTCGCAGGATCGTGGCAGTCTTTGCGACCCCACAAAGGTCGCTTCTGGATCATGGCGGTCCGTGGTGCTAGTGTCGGACGATGGGTGGAATGACAAATTTAGCCCATTTTGCTCGGCACGAAACAAAATTTTAAACCATGCTAGGAAGTCAAAAGTTTTAGGCTTAGTAGAGTAAAAGAGAATATATGGAGTTTAATTTTAGTAGTAGTAAACGTAGCAATTGTTAAGATGGGAGATGACGAATTACCTGTAATTAAAAGTTTTTAAGTATCTAAGATCGGTTTTGCAAAAGAATAGAGGGGTTGATAGAAATATTTTATATAGGATACAAGTAGGATGATTGAAACCAAGTGTTCTTTGTGATCATAAGATACTTTTTAAGTTTAAAAGGAAGTTTTATAAAACGACAGTTAGATCTGTTTTCTTATATGGAGCTGAATGTTGAACTAGAAGGCGAGTACACAAACAGAAAATGAGAATCATAGAGATGAGAATAATAAGGTGGTTGTGTGGATATACGAAGATAGATAAATAAAAAATAAGAATATTAGAGAGAAAGTAAGGGTTGCACCTATTGAGGGAAAACTCTAAGAGACGTTTAAGATGATATAAACATATACTTAAGCGGCCATATGTGTCCTAGTTAGGCGATGCGAGACCATAATAAATACACAAATTAATCGAGGAAGAGGGAGATTAAAAAAGACTTAATTAGCAATGTTAAAATAGGATAAAATTTATTTAAATATAGATGAGAATATCGAGCCATGTAGGAGGATTCATATAGTCGACCCCACTTAGTGAAATAAAGGCTTGGTTGTTGTATCAATTATACAATTTATATATATTGGGAACAAATAAAACATCATATTAATTATAAATAAGTAAACTCGTGATATTTCGTTTAACAATGATTCAGTTAAGCTAATTCATTTAACATTATGTTGTATCCAAGTTATAAATTTTAATGTATGTGGGACAATGAGTTACGACACATTATAATCCTTCCACGCTATTATTGTACCTATAGTAGATAGTGACCATATGAAAAATTCTACTACTTTTTTTTTATTCTGCTGCTACTTTTGCTTTTTATTCCTTTTGCATAATCTTATAAGATCTCTGTTTGAGACATATTTATCTTGTTGGCATAAACTTTAGTTTCATGCTAGAGTTTCGGTATGTTATACCTTTTTCACCGTGTTGTATTGACACTTTACATGGATTTTACTCATTAATATGTTTCACATATATTTTTTTTAACTTCAAAATTAAGAGCATAATAATTAAATAGTTAAAAAATTTATCATCCTATACTGGTATATTGACATTTTAGCATTTGTTAAACCGTAAAGGGAAGAGTTTTAGATGAGATTTACTCATTTAATCCTTTTTATTTGAATTTTATTCTTTAATGATACTATATTAATTAATATTTGAATTAAAAAGCAATTACTCATTTTTATTTTGAAGTGTTTTTGATAAATTCATATAAGTTTTAGTTCATTTTTATGCAACTTATTTACTTTTAAAAATAAAATTTTGCAACTATGCAATTAGAAAATCACTTGAATTAAAATTTTAGAGAAACGACAAAAGTTATCCTTTAGTTCATCCCTAGACTCCCACTACCTTGCAATAATTGAGAATAAAATCGTACATTAACAATCTTTAATTAGCCTACAAATTATTCTGCTTCCATCTAATCTCAATATTTGGTTAAAATAAAGGAGTATTCTTTATTTAAAAAACATTGAGAAAGGGTGAGATTTGCAGCAACTTTTTGCCTTTGTGGAAGACTGCCAGACACTATTATTGGTGCTATCATCCAACATGGAAAAGTGACTTCCCATTGATCGTAGTTCATTGGTCCCATCTGGGGGGCATCGCCAATGAAGACAATGTTCCCCACCTTGCTTGTGTAGCCCACTTGTAGTTTGTACTCTTGGGGCACTGCACACAAACCCAACAATGAGGAGGGAGAGAGAGAGGGATGGGATATGATTCAATTGAGGATGAAGGAGAGGTGGGCACCGTAATTTGAGTTTTGACAAGTGTAATTTTGTAATTGTAAAGATTGTGGCATCCATCCATTTTGGGCTAACAAAAACAAGAGGTAAGATTACTTTTCTGATTCATCTAATTTTCCAACATTCTCAATCCATTGGTCCTTGTAGCAATCTATTGGCCCTAGTAAAGACCAGGACAAATGAATAATCTAAGTAATCCATTCTCAATTTGTCGGTCCTAGTAAAAACCAAGATAGACAAATAATCTATGTAATCCATTCTCTCTGCCATCCATTGCTGACTTATCCGCCCAAGTAAACAGACCCTTAGTGTAACAAAATAGCAAAGCTAGTTTGACGAATTCAACATGTTGGGGCATTAAGGAAGACCCTAGATTGTCTCTCAATAAATTGGTTAATGGACTTTAGTCAGATCCATAGAGAGTCAAATCATTCTTATCGCTATAGAATTGGCTTGTCGAAGATTATAAATATTACATAATACCTTTAGCTTTTCTATGTTTCAAGCATAACTTGCTACCCCATCTGAGAAACAACCTGCTATTACTTGCCTTAGAGTAGATTATCGCATCATTCCACAATATAATAGAAGATGAAAAATGCCTAACTCTCAAGTGATAGACCATAACAAGTAATATCTTTATGTCATGGCATTCAATTTTAGTAATAATGTATAGAAATAAGCAAGATTGTGAAGATCTTTTAAATGAATAAGTAATTGATCCTATAGGTGAACATTCATTAACAAGGAAGAATTTTGAATTTTAAATTATGATTTATTGTAACTACTACAACATTGACAGACATAGGAAATGCATTGGTATCTTCAAACAAGAATTACAAGATTGTCATAGATGGAAGTAGTTACATGAATGTAATCTTCACCTCGTAGAATGAAAAAGTATATTATGGGAGATGTTATGCATAAGATAAGCATTTTCCCCATCTACAAAAACATTCACGCTCACCATAACAAATCTATATTGTGAGAAAAAATGATTTTAATGCTTAACTAGAATTAACATTAATTTACTTCTCAATATAGAGGAATTGTTATCTTACTGTGTGGCATTTGAGCATTTATCTCCGTCCATTGATTTTATCATAGATTTTATTCTTTCAGTTATAGTACCAGGATTCTTATCTCTAGCGTTGTCAAATATTAAGGGCATTCATGTTAACCCCCAATGTTATTCAATGGAATGGACAACCATGGATGATAAGGCAAATAATCTAGAAAATTTCACTTCTAGTCGTTTAAAGTTGAATTTTCCTCAGAAGAATGCCGCAAATAAAAACAGATAACTTCAAAATAAATTATCTACTAAAATAAATTGGTTTTTGTCTGAATTTTCCAATTTTCTTTTGTTCTACTTTGTTCAGAATACAATTTTTTTTTTTTTTACTATCTAGATAACATAGTTTATTTTACTCAAGTTCTATGAGACTATTTCACTAATTTGTCAAACTTATGGATTAGATTGTCATCTCAGCCCTATATTCATTCAATTAATAGGAGGTAATTCTTTTGTAGAATATTTTCTTCTCTCATAAGATTGTTGACTATGGCATGCAACCTTGAGAGATGTTGAGGTGCATGGATCTATTGTCACTCTACCAACATTCCCTTCAATTTAAGTCCGCCGTAACTGTATTTAGTAACATTTGCCATGGCCCTTACATTTCATTTTATTGTAAGGCATGGATTTTTTTATCTTACATAACATCCTACCTGAACAAATTTGGTTTGCATTTATAGATTTGCTTGAAACTGAAGTTTTTCAGTAACTCACTTAGCAAGAAATATGAATGAACTTTGTCCTTTTTAGCAGTAGAGAAAGACCTAACAAAACTTTAGTTAATGTGACAAATAATGATTTAATTGAGATAAATATTACTAGTTATAGCTTTGATAGGCTCAGTGAAGGATAAGATCCATGTTGCCTATCTCAAATTGGAGAGATAATGGTATGCTTCAAATGAATGGACAGCATCATGGGTGGAAATAGTCTTACACAAAGCTAAACATTAGATGTGATGCTACACTTCAAATAAGAGAAGAGCATCGTGGGCAGAAATAATGATACAAATTCAGAAATTCTTTTAATATGCATGCAACTATGCTTGGTAATTTAAATAAATAGAATATTCTTGTTGGTAATCAAACTTTACTATTCTGGGATAATATATAATATACTCGAGTCCTATCACAGGACACAATAAACTACTAATTGAAACTATTTAATTGGCAATCAAAGAGTGTGCGTTACCTACAAATTGATCTTCCTTTTATGATCTTGCAGGCAGTTGAACGATGGCTTGCTGATCGAGCAGTTCTACCTATTGAAAATTCACTTGGTGGCAGCATCCATCGCAATTATGACCTTTTACTGAGATATAATTTGCACATTGTTGGAGAAGTTAAACACGCTGTTCGGCATTGCTTACTAGCCAATCATGGCGTGAAGAAACAAGATCTGAAAAGAGTTCTTAGTCATCCTCAGGCACAACTTCCATTATCCCTGTCTTGTTTTTTTTCTTCTCTTGATTCATTTTTTTTTTAACGATAAAGATGTTATGTCATGATAACTTTAATGTTTTCAGGCTCTTGCTCAATGTGAGAATACACTCGCAAAACTAGGAGTCATCAGAGAAGCTGTCGATGATACAGCTGGAGCTGCAAAGGTAAGATGCCTATGCTTCAATACTTATCCATGTTTTCTTTTCATGTTCTTCTTTTGGGAGTCAGTTTATGAAGCACTAGGTTACTAAACATTGAAAGGGAAATTAAATTTAGCTTTGTAATTTAAACTTGACTATTGCGAAACATGGGCTAATTTCAATTTAATCTGCATTATTTATGTGAACTTACTCTGCTCAGTTTGTTGCTACCAACAAACTCCAAGATGCTGGGGCTGTTGCCAGTTCCTTGGCTGCCGAAATATATGGGTTGAATATCCTTGACCAAGACATTCAGGTGATAATGTTTGTTTCTCATTGATTTGTTTGATATATTTAATTGCTGCACAACTGATTCCATCTATTCATCAAATTAGGATGATCCTGATAATGTTACTAGATTCTTGATGCTCGCTAGGGAACCCATAATTCCAGTCAATGATAAGCCATTTAAGGTAATGATTTGGTGACTGGAAAATTGAATAGACTTCATGCCAAATGCACCACTGCATTCTCTATATAGTTTTTTTTTATAACAACTATGTATTAGTCATATTCATCAATTTTGTAAGATTAGACTATTTTATTTTAATTTTTGTGTGTTAGACAAGCATAGTTTTCTCTCTTGAAGAAGGCCCAGGTGTGCTTTTCAAGGCACTTGCAGTTTTTGCTATGAGGGATATCAACCTAACAAAGGTTTGCCATATTGCTTCAACTTATGTAGCCTTGTTTGAGTTTTGTAATATCTAGTTATAACTTACCAGTGATTTTTTCAGATTGAAAGCCGTCCTAGGAAAAACCAGCCTTTCCGTATATCTGAAGATGGCAATAATGGGCGTTTAAAGTATCACATTGCAGTAATCATGGTTTCTCGTTGCATATTTGTTTCCTGCATAGTAAGATATTGAGAATTTTGTTCAATTTTTAGGTACTTCGACTACCTGTTTTATGTTGATTTTGAGAAATCAATGGCTTCTCAAAATGCACAAAATGCCCTTAGGCATTTGAAGGTATTTATTTTTCTTTATATAGTTTATTTTCCTTTCCTCATCTAAAACTTAGCTTGGATTTTTTCCTTTACAGGAATTTGCAACATTCTTGAGAGTGCTAGGAAGTTATCCTAGGGACTTGAATGAGGGATAGCTTGCTTTATCAAGATGATGAAAGATTATGGTAATGATAGTTGCATCTTAAACTAAGTTTTAACCATGTCTTCATGAGAAAAATATAATTCTATGAAGATGATGGAGGATATATGGAAATTATAGTTGCATCTTAAACTAAGTTTTAGGCATTTTGCCATGAGTGATATAGCATTGTCATATCACTTTGTTATGCATGTTGATGTGGCTGTGTTATCCTAATTTTTTTTCTTTCAAAAAACCTAATATAGGAAGTATGAAATTTTTTCCCAAATATGTACTAAGGGACATAAAATAACTATAATAAATCATAAAGTTCTAAATGCATAAGAGAAGTAATACAAAGTAATTAAACCAATGCATAATGTTCAAAATGTTGGAGGGAATTTGATGCGAGGATGGCCAAGATTGATGTCAACCCTCGCAAAGGAACTCCACCATTGATAGTAGAATCACCTGTTGGCCTCAAGTAATTTCAAATCTCTGACTGGACATGGAAAGTCGTGGATGTGGTACCAGAGAGTATGGTGTTGTCGGATGTCATTGAGGAAGGGATGCGTGGCTTTCTATTTGCTCCGAGTGAGTGGGAGGGCATTAGCATGAACTAGGGAAGAAGTGTCAGTCTTAGGTAAAGTTTTAGTTGAATAGAGTTTGGATCCAGTTGACAAGTTTGGTTTGGGCATCACTTTTATGTGCCCCTGTCAGATATAAGAAAATTGGTGAAATTTAACATCATAGTTTGGCTGGATCCTTTAACTTCTGCTGTATGTGATTACGTTTTCCGCGTACTAAGCGAGTAAATTTGGATGATATTCTCATGTTTTGTGTCGTGCAGGTACAGTTGGTGTTCATCATTCTTGTTGCCTATATGAGCAAGATTATGATGGGTTATCTTTGAATAGTAGAATGGCAATTTAGTATGTAATAAAGCGGCACTTCTTTCCCCTCTAATTCTCTAAATAATGTATTTATAAATGCTTCTTCAGAGTTTATTTAAGTTTGCTTGCTGTGTCGTGCAGAATGTTGTGTTAATTTCTTTTCCTGAAAGAAGTCCCAAGGTAGGAAAGTCTCTTGCCCACGGAATACTGATATACATACGAGGAAACAGGTTTCCTTGACAAGGACTCACCTCCAAGAGTGTCGAACCTCTGGTTTGCCCTTGAAAAACATCAGAGTCATCCAAAACTCTGCTGTTAATAGGAGTAAGATTCCAGCCAACTAAGATGCCAACCACAACATAAGACCCAGCATTCAGGGAGAGTTACATCAAGACTGTAGCTCATCTTCTAGTTTTATATATCAACTGAATCTTGAGCTAACAATAGTACACTAATATAACCATATAGCTAACTAGTCACCATTATTTGATTATGGTGATTTCTAAATCCCTCCAGTGAAGCTTCAAGGTGGTGTTTGTTGTCTCATGGGAGCTCTGACAATTGGTCTTGTGGATGATGTTGTGTCAATCAAAATTCTTGTATTGCATAGGCAAATCTTGGTATGAACACCCAAACTGCTCAGCTAACACCTATCCAGCTTCTTGCTTTCACCAAATGGTGAAAGCAGATGTACTAATATAAAAAAGAATAGTAACTCTAAATTCCTAATGAGATAATTATTTCTCTTGAGTTCCATAAAATTAATGATGCGGAGATTAAAATAAATTCACAAAGAGATATATTGAATTGCTGTGAATGTTAATATTCAATGTTCAATTTTAATAAAAGTTATTTTTTGAACAAAAAAAATCTGTTAAATCCATTTTATAAACTAGTTTTAAATTTTAACTTTAAACATTATAATTTATTCAATTTGTTATTTGTCTATACCAGTCATAGTTTTATAGTTCTATTTTTTTTTTCAAATTCATAGCATTTTATTAAATATTTCATTTTATATTTTTATATTGACATGGTTAAGTGATCGCAACATTTTTTTTCTATTAATTACAAATACTGATGTGTGTGTTTAAGTTTTTAACTTAGAACCAAACTGGACTAATAAAGAAATTATAATTCAGTTTTTCTAAAAAAAATATACAAATTTATTCTAATTTCTATAATTAATAATTACTCCATATTAAAAAATGGGCAATTAAGGATATTAATTTGAATTAAGTTGGAGTAAATCAAATCAAATTAGATTAATAAAATAAAAATGAATTAGATGAAATTGAAAATAATTTTAGAATTGAACTAAATAGAATTAACATATAAATTAAACTGCAATTGAATCAAATTATCAATTTATTTAAACTCAACTAAATTCATGTCAAAATATTATAAATAAATTCTTAATTGATGCACATAAACTGATCAAATTTTAAGTCATCTTTAATAGTGTTGCATTATGTCCTCCTACCTAGGAGGTTAGGAGGTCCGTTTAATATCGTGATTTATTTTTTCTTATCTCACTGTGAGACTAATATGAGGAACACTCGGGGTGAATAAAATCACCTTTTACTTCATTCAATAATTGCATTGCCGCAACCAAATTATATTGTCAAATTCATTTTGCTCTAGTTATGCTCCCTTGACTACCCTCATTATTTCTTACCGACTATTTGACTTCGATATCTTAAATCTACAACAACCTCAATTAAGCCCTTAAGGTAGCTAAGATTTCTTATCTTTTTGATCAACCTGATTGCCCTCCTTGTGACCAATTTTAAGGTCATCGAGGTTGCATCTGTAATTCAATCCTCAGTTATGACATATTTATAAAAAAATGCTTTAAATGAAACGTATAATCACGGGATGCTGAGCTTTTGGACCACCCGCTATAAGTATTTTTTAATTTATCATGATGATTAATAAATTTTTTTATAAAATTAAATCAATCATTCCAAATTCAACATTGATTCATTATTTTTTTTTATGATCAGGTCACGATTGTATATAGTCAACCTTGACCACCATTGTTGTTATCTAACTTCACCGCCAAACTCTAATTGAGCAAAACTCAAAAGGAAGCCCCTCCCTTTTTTTCTGGACACCTCAATTGCTCTCCTGTCCTAACTATCATTGTGAATCTGCTTTCAAAAAAATATCATACAGGCCTATTAAAAATGCTATATAAGTTATAAATTTAAAAAATAAAAAATAATGGAAATCAAAATAATTTTAATAATATCATAATTTTTTTTTAAAAAAATACTACATATGTTATAAATTTAAAATAAAACTTATTTTTTAAAAATTATAAATTTTAAAAAATGTTATGTAGTCCTTTTGATCAAAACTATTTCATGATATTTAAATTTTAAATTTTAATATATAGATGTACTTTAGAGGCTATTAGAGTCCATCCATACTCTTAAAGCGACCAACAACTAAAAAGTGATTATATGACAATTTCAATCTGAAATTACTTTGTGATCATTATCTACTCAAATTTTAAATTGAAATATATAGATAGACTACATGAGATCGCTAAAATCTATTCATGCTTTTAAAGTGATCAAAAACCCATAAATAAATTTTTGGGCTTCTCTAATGGGTTAAAATGGATGACACGTGCCTTGCTTTCACATCAATTATTGTTTGTGGTTTCTCTGCATCTTTATCATCTAGTGCTATAATAGATTCTTAGATCTATTGAAGTAATATTGGAGTTCTACAATATGTCACAATTACTATTACTATGATTGTTAATTTATACATGCACGTATTGAAAAATATTAAAAATATATTAAGAGAATTATTTGCTATCTTAAAGATAGCATTCTATCCCACTTCTCTTATATTGTCACTCAATATGTGAGTTACATGCATATCATGATACAAATAAAGTTACTGCTCTTGAGGATACATGCTCCATTAGTGGATAGCTAATAATTTTTAGCTGAAATCTAATATCATGATATTTTAAAAAAAAACAGTCTACTATATCTCGATCTAGCATAAAACATTGAACACAAAGCTATTGTGAGATTATTTGACTTCAATTTTTTCTGTGTTAGATCTATCAACTAGTAATGTGCCTAAAATTCAATCTTTTATTCTTGCACATTAGAAAATTATTTATCACTTTATTTATAATGACAAAAGATGAAACGTTCGCCCCAGCATTTATTTATCACTTTATTTATGAATATGTGGCAAATCTACAATTGTGCGTCTCTTATATCTCCATCCATGATCGATTAACCAACATATTAACCAACCATTAACCATACAATGGTTCAACACATTGGTGATCAAAACTCAATGTGTGTCAATCTTCCATTGAATTTGTAAGAGTTATGACAAAAATAATTATAACAAAAATAGCAATTAGTATAAAATTGATTCTAATCAACAAAAATAATTTCAGTCAATAAGGGTTTTGCATATTCCATGTTACAATTGCTCTTGTCATAATTACAAATACTATATTTATGATAATTGATGCAAATAAAATCTGATTCTCCAAAGGTCAAGACTTCCTGCTTCGCCACACCACTTAAATTGGATTTGCACAAGTAAAAACTCCTTCTATTTTGCACTGAGGCTAGCCTCTAACAACAATCCATCATAGCTAAGCAAACCTCCAATTTGAGATATCAATATATATTAGCGTGGCCCGACGATGTTGACTTTATCCCTCCAATGTTTAAGTCAGCATAATATTGAAAAGAAATTTTCCTCCCGAGGGGAAGGGCTAAGGCTAAAGAAAAGATAGTGTCTCCCACTTGGGGGAGAGCTTCAGCTAGAGTGAAGGGAGGAAGCAGTGTGTTGACTTGAATAATACTTAAAGCAATTGCAAATGATGGCAGTTATCTCTTCTTGGTGAACTTCCTTCATTACAAAAAATTTCACTATTTGGGATGAATTTTATAAAAAAATTCGTCGCAAAATTAATTTCCGACGAAATTGGCAATGAACTATTTTTCGTCGCAAAAAAGTCAACATAAAAGTTTACGATGAAGAATTAATAATTCGTCGCAAAATTTACAACGAATTTATTTTTTGTTGCAAAATTCATTATTATTTTGCAACGAAAAATAATTTGTCGCAAAATGAAGAAAATCAGATATATGTGATGAAAAAAATTTCATCGCAGATAAACAATAAATTACAATATTTTTGCGATGAATCCATTTTGGTCGCCAAATTCGTCACAAAATACTATATTTTTTTTCTAGAAAATAACCATTTCAGTAATATCATCTATAAAAATTTTCAAACTACAACCTCCACATTTAAATTAATATTACACATCCTAAACAAAATTACAAACAACACATCCTAAACAAAATTACAAACATACTACACATCCTAAACAAAATTAAATATATAATACACACCCTAAACAACATTTAAACCAAAATTGATACACATCCTAGACAAATTTAACATTCATTTCAAAACCATCAATTGATACACTATCCATTTAGATTAAAAGATACAACATTCATTTCAAAACCAAATAACATCTAGAATCCATGATTCGTCCATCCATAAAATACATCAAAGTATCACATATCAAATTCATACACGACAATATAAAATCCAAATCCATAAACAAACATTTGAAATCCATAAATAATATCTAACATCCTCCTTCCGACATCTTTTTCTTCCTGCAAAAATAAACAAACAAACAAAATATTTGTACAAATAAGAAGGAAATTTTATAAAATAAAACAAAACTTAATGTGTACCCACTTCATCTCCGCCTCATCACCACCATCATCATTGTCGTCGTCAACAACATCAGGGGCAACATAAAATGGTAACTTGGAGGGGAGCCTAACTGAAGATGTCGCAATATTATGTTTTGTTGTTGGCGTAATTGGGTAATTTCTAGATCTCTCCGCCTCATTTCCTTATCCCTTTGAGCCAATCTCTCTTTCAAAGAGATAACTTCTTCAGTCAAGTTATTAATTTATGTCCTTACTGCTGGTGGGGTAGAAGAAGATGTACTAGCAACTTTATGAATTTTGCTCAAAGAACTCATTCCCAATATCCTTCCCCTCCCCTTTTAGTACCTCACTCACCTCCAGTCATAAATCCAAATTATTACCAACAGAAGGCTTAGATCTGCTGGATTCATCAGTAGCTTGCAAATTTCCCAGTGCAAGCTCTAGCGAATCATATTTATCCTATATTGTAATAAGAAGTGCAGTTAAATAAGTCACTGTTTCAAAAAAGACAAGCACTGGCAAGTAAGCATATATATATCAATGATTAATCTAACCTTGACTGCTTTTGCTCTATCCCCGTTCCAAGTCTTGTTTTTTTTTGGAATATGCGAGTGAAAGTGTCTATAAATAATGGCTCCTGCCCCATTTCCTTGGTCTAAAAAAATATTGTTAGAAATAATATAATAGTTTGAAATATATTAAAAAAATAATGAGAGATTTAAAAATGTACCAATCTGCGGGTATGCTCATCGATATTGATAGAGTCTCCCGCATATGTTGCAGATGAGTCTCTAGAATTATAAGTTTGATTTGTTTTATTCTGTTGACTTCTTTGTTTGCTCTTCTCAATTGCCCAATAATTGAAGATTCTAGTCTAATTTTTTTTAGTGATGAAGGCTGACTTTTTCCCCTTCGTCTTAGTATGATTAAGTACATGCCGGATGTGATTGCCATAATTTTATTGAATATCCTCCTGATTTCAAACTCCTTAGAAGGGTCCAAAGTGAACGACCATTGCAATGAGATAAAAATCAATTGATTATATATTCACGTTAATTTCATATATAAACTAAATGAGATATACCTTGAACTCGTTCCACCAGAGTTCTTTTGTGGGTATTAGAGTCTTAGTATATAACATAGAATCCTCTCTCTAATGGTTATTCACGATTCTATTAATCTCGTGAATAACACGTACCGAATTATGGAACCTATCATAAAGTTACAAATAATAAATTTTAAATAACTAAGAGAGCTGAAAAAATAAAATATTTTTTAGTACTTACAAATCTTCATATGAGGCTATAGCCTCTCGAGGGTCGTGCATCTCTGCAGATGAGTGTTGGGACGAAACAAAATGGCTCGGTACTGGCGACTC
This sequence comes from Hedychium gardnerianum, assembly GCA_038050645.1. Classification (NCBI taxonomy): domain Eukaryota; kingdom Viridiplantae; phylum Streptophyta; class Magnoliopsida; order Zingiberales; family Zingiberaceae; genus Hedychium; species Hedychium gardnerianum. The sequence continues at coordinate 2,524,855 of JBBUKS010000021.1, forward strand.
GACCGACGAAGGTACTGGCGACGATGAAGGTGAAGGTGCATGCATGAGAAGGTTCTGCCAGATCATGGGGTGTAGGTCCAGTGCCTGAATTAGACTGGCTAGAACTCTGTCTACGGTCATCCCGTCGAAACTATCAACCAAAATTCAACATTAGGATAAAGTAAATATAAACTTGATACATAATAATGAAGAACATGAAAAAACTTACAATATGCATGATGGAGATCCGTGAGTGCGCGAATACTGCGACGAAAATATGTCACCTCTAATGACCTTTAAGAAAAAAATACAGATCATATACAGATAAAATATATAAATTTAAGAATGAAACAGTATATAAACAACTAAAAACTAATTGAGCTACGAGTTTTGTAAATTTACAGTTTAAAACTAAATTTACTTATTAAAAAAACATACTCATCATCATAAATCAAAATCCTCATTATCATTGTCATCCTCCTCCTCCTCTTCTTCCTCCTCCTCCTCCTCCTCCTCATTATCATCATCATCATTATCATTCTCAAGAATTTCACTTACATCCACATTTATCACTACTCCGTTAGGATCTAATAACGTTGGAATAATATATTCCTCGGTCTGAAATGTGTTTGTAACTTTCTCTTATTGATATGCAATGTCTTCCCAACGTTCCTCAATTTTTTTTTCGTTCTTTCATTTTACAAACAACCAACTAATCAATCTTGTCACGTTTCAAACTAAGATATGAAGAATAAAATACCTGAATCGCTTGTTGTGACAACACAAATGGTTCATATCTCTTATATAATCTCTTATGATTTATTTCAACTAAATTATAACGTGGATGCACCTTCATCCCTCTGACAAGGTCAAACCAGCAACACATAAATAAGATAACTTACATTTGTGGGTTAGGGTATTCTACCTCTATTATTTCGTTCAGTAAATCATAAAAATCATTGCTTGCACCTCCATCGTTTGATGATTGAACACGAATTCTACTATTCATTATACTCTTTTCCATTCCATATTCCTGAGTATGAAAATTATATTCATTTATAAAATATGTTGGCCAAGTGCGTACCATTACTTTTGGACCTCATGACAGATGTATTAACAATTCTTTCTCAACGTGAGCTTGATTAGCATGAACCTAAAGTAAAATAAATATGTTATTCATTTAAAAGTTAAGATATGTGTAAATCAATTTTATATTGTATAGTTACATATGATTTGAACTATGATGCAAATTCTTTATTGTAGAAGCAATCAAAATCTCGTGTCGACATTTCAAAATATAAGTTTTGAAAAATCTTACCATAACTAAAATAATTATAACACAAACATCTAATTACGATATAAGAAATATAAAAAATTAGAAATATATACTAACTTATAATATGTATTTACTTTTGGATAATTCAATAAAATATATGTCTGGACTGCCCATCATTCTTGACTAGTTAAGTATCTCTACTTACATGGTCCACTTGGTTGACCCAGGTAGTTAAAAATTGAGGAGTTCAAATTAAGATCAATAGGACCCTCATCATTTTTTTCCGCTCTCCGTCTTTTGTTTTGAATGTGAGACTCAAAATAATATAATGCAAAATTTGTTATCTCCTCCACAATGTATGCATTAATAACAGAGGCTTCAACCCTTGCTTTATTTTTTACTTTTTTCTTCAAATATTATAAGAATCTGATTGTAATAAAATGAATTGTATTAGATATTCATATATATTAGAAAATAAGTAAATGATTTTTGCATGAATTTATGAAGTATAGAACAATCTCAAATTTTACCTTTCAAATGGATACATCCATCGAAAATGGACTGGACCTCCAACTTTGGCCTCATATAACAAGTGAACTAAAAGATATTCAATTGAATCAAAAAATGAGGGTGGAAATATTCTTTCTAAATTACACAAAATGATTGGAATGTCTCTATCTATTTCTCCATGTGTGAATGTCTCAAAACTATTAAGCAAATATCATGAAGAAAAATGCTTAACTATGTAATGACACCCATACAAAATTTGGTAAGAGTTCCTTAAAAGTAATAGAAATGAGTCTTTCCATGAATATATGACAATCATGACTTTTTAAAATAATCAATTTGCATTCCTTCAAATCGACACATCTGCCTAGATTAGAGACAACAATCTGAAAATCTCAATGATTTCAACCATTCACAAACAACACATCTTTGATCCTTATTCAATGTATAAACTGTCTTTGACTTTGATCCCCTATTACTTTCATCGATATCAAGAGTCGGTCTTTTACAAAGGAGTCACATATCTTTTCTTGCATTCAGATTATCTTTTATTTTTTTGGCGATATCCATCACTGTATTTATCAAATTATCAAAAATATTCTTCTCAATATGCATTATATCCAGATTATGATGAATCAAATGACTATTCTAATGCATTATATCCATTAACTCCGCCCATGACGAACTAGTCATGGTCGGTCCCAAGCCCGGATAAAGGAGGAGAGTTGCGTTAGGTTGCCAGCCAGCATTAAACTATGCCAAATTTCAATGAATGGATCATTTAAACTATTGTACTAATGTTAGGATGTTCCCCGTAAGGAACGCGTTGCAGGGTTTGACTGTAACGTCTCGGCAAGGACCGATACATCTCCATGAGAACTTGGGTGTAGTGCTAAATATGCAAGAGTTCGCGTTGCAGGGTCCGATTGTAACGTCTCGGCAAGGACCACTACATCTCCATGAGAACTCGGGTGTAGTGCTAAATAGGCAAGAGTTCTCACACCATAGGTTGGATAAGAACACATATTATAAGAAAACTAATAGTCTAAGATTTGGAACATGGAATATAGGAACCCTCACTGGTAAATCAATGGAGGTAGTAGATGCGATGATTAGGAGAAAAATTAGTATTTTGTGTGTACAAGAAACAAAATGGGTAGGCGAGAAGGCAAAGATGATAGAGAACTCGGGTTTTAAGT
>JBBUKS010000021.1:2561230-2573631 GCA_038050645.1 Hedychium gardnerianum
GTAACACTCTAACTTTAACCTGTTGTCATACATCAAAACCTTAGGGTTAGACTTTTAGTGCAAATTGCACCAACAAGTTCGACATACAATATCAGCCCCGAACAGCTATAAAGGCTCAGGCCTTAGCCGACTTCATGACGGAGATGACAGACACCGATCCAGAAGGGGTCTATAAAATTTACGTGGACGGGTCAGCTAATCACCAGGGCAGCGGAGTGGGTGTCTTGTTGATTTCGCCCCGAGAAGATGTTATTCAGTTATACATCCTATTTAACTTCTGGGCAACCAATAACGAGGCAGAGTATGAGGCCCTCCTAGCCGGTCTACAAGCGGCATGACGCGTAGGGGCCACTCGGGTGGTGATTCACTCGGACTCGCAGTTGGCAGCTCAGCAGTTGGAAGGAAGCTTCGAAATAAAAAATGAGCATTTGAGAAAGTACGTAGAGGCCTACGAACGACAGAAAACCAATTTTCAAGAAGTGACCCTACAAAAGATCCCCTGAGCGGATAATCTCAAGGCCGACGAACAGGCTAAAATGGCCAGCGCTATGGCCAAGTGGACCCTTGCCGAGCCAACCATGCAGACCCTGCTCGTGGCTCAGATCGATTGGCTATCCGAAGACAACACCACCCCGGATTGGAGGACCCCACTCATTTCGTACCTCCAGCTAGGAATCATCCCCCAGGAGGCGGGAGCCGCTCGGTAACTCCGAAGACGGGCCATCAGGTTCACACTGATCGGGGACGCCCTGTATAAGCGCGCATTCTCTCAGCCATTGCTCAAGTGCTTGGGCCCCGACGAGACAGATTACGTTATGCGGGAAGTCCACGAGGGTATCTGCGGAAACAAGTGGGGGGTCAGACTCTCGCCCGAAAAATTCTCCTGGCTGGGTATTATTGGCCCACCCTCTAGGCGGACACAGCGTAGTTCGTCACCAGTTAAGGATATTGTCAGACCACAACACAATAAAATGGGACCATAAAGAAAATTAGAAATATATATTGGATATGATTCTCCTTCAATTATAAGATATTTGGAACCAATGATGTGAGATGTCTTTACTGTGTGATTTACCGACTGTCACTTTAATGAGATAATTTTTCCAAAGTTAAGGGGAGAAAATAAAGAGTTTTCCAAAGAAGTCACTTGGAATGCATCATTATCACAATTTGATTCTCGTACAAATCAATGTGAACTTGAAGTTCAAAGAATAATACATTTGTAAAATAATGCAAATCAATTGTCTGATGCATTCACTGACCTAGAAGGAGTGACTAAGTCACATATACCAGCTATTAATGCTCCAGCTCATATTGATGTAACAATTGGACAATCAATTAATGAGACTACTACTCGCCTGAAGCGTGGTAGACCAATCAGCTCTAAAGATAAAAATCTCCGAAAAAGAAAAGAAGCAAATAATCAAGATGTTCATTTTGAAGAGGCTCAGTCTCTTGTAAAGACAACTAACATAACTATTGATAAAACCCCAGAAGAGATTCATATTCCTGAAAATGATGAAGAGATCTCAATAAATTATGATAGGACAGGGAAGAAATTGAATCAATCAAAATTGGTTGTCGATAATAAATGTGCATATAATGTAGCACTTGATATTATTTTATGAAAATGAGGATCAAGAATCTAAATTTATTGAACAATGTCATAGTAGACATACTTGGCCAAAATGGAAAGATGCAATTCAAGAAGAATTAAACTCACTTGCAAAACGTGAGGTTTGGGGACCTATAGTCCAGTCCAAACACCAAAATGTGTAACCCATGTAGGGTACAAATAAGTTTTTGTACGAAATTGAAATTACAAAAATGAAATCATAAGACATAAAGCTCATTTAGTGGCATAAGATTTTTCTCAAAAACCTGGTATTGATTATAAAGAAATATATTCCCCTGTAGTGGATGCAATCACATTTCAATATCTTCTTTGTATGACAGCACAAGAAAAACTTGAAATACATTTAATGGATGTAGTAACGACTTATTTGTATGGAAAACTTGATAATGATATTTATATGAAAATCCATGAAGGTTTCACGATGCCAGAAGCATCAAGTTCAAATTTTAAACATATTTATTCTATTAAATTACAAAGATTTTTGTATGGATTGAAGCAATCTGGACGTATATGGTATAAAGGTTTAAGTGATTATTTAGTGCAACAAAAATATCAAAATGATCCAATATGTCCATGTGTTTTTATAAAAAAAGATGGACCAAAATTTATCATTATTATTGTATATGTTGATGATTTGAATATGATTGGAAGTCCTGAAGAACTTCTAAATGCAGTTGATACATTGAAAAGGGAATTTGAGATGAAAGATCTAGGAAAAATGAAGGTTTATCTTGGATTACAAATCAAACATTTTGTAGATGAAATTTTTATCCATCAATCAGCTTATACACAAAAGGTTCTAAAACGATTTTATATGGATAAAGCTCATCCATTAAGTTCTTTGATGGTTGTTCGATCGCTTGATGTGAACAAAGACCCTTTCGACCTAGTGAAAATGGTGAAGAATTACTTGATCCTAAAGTACCGTATTTAAGTGCAATTGGTGCACTAATATATCTTACTAATAATACAAGACCAGATATAGCATTTGTTGTAAATTCATTAGCAAGATATAGTTCTTTTCCAACACGTAGGCATTGGAATGGAATTAAACATATATTTAGATATCTTCAAGGTACCATCAATTTGGGCTTATTTTATTCTAATATGTCTACTTCAGAGTTTATTAGTTATACAGATGCAGGATATTTATCTGATCTACATAAAAGTCGATCTCAGACAGGTTATTTGTTTACATATGGTGGAACAACTATATCTTAGCGATCTGCCAAATAAACCATAGCCGTTACATCATCAAATCATTTAGAAATACTTGCAATACATAAAGCAAATCGGGAATGTGTTTGGCTGAGATCAATGATTCAGCATATTAAGGAAAATTTTGGTTTAGCTACTAACAAGAAAATTCCAATAATATTATATGAAGACAACGCAGTGTGTATAACTCAATTAAAGGAAGGGTGCATCAAAGGGGATAGAATTAAACAAATTTCATTAAATTTCTTCTTCACTCATGATCTGCAAAAGAATGGCGATATTGAAGTTCAACAGATTTGTTCTAGGGATAACTTGATATATTTATTTACCAAAGCATTACCTACAACAACATTTAAGAAATTAGTACATAGTATTGGAATGCGACGGTTTAGAAATCTCAAATGATATTTCAAATAGGAGAAGTAAATTTCCACTAAATGACATACTCTTTTTCCTCACTAGATTTTTGTCCTATTGGGTTTTTCCTAGTAAAGTTTTAATGAGGCAGATTCCTTAATTATGGACATCCAAGGAGGAGTGTTGTAAAATAACATATATATATATGGATGCCCATAAACCCCCAATACTCTATAAATTCCCTCATTGCTTCATAACCCATCATCTCTCATAATCTCCTAATTTATATAAATGCATGAGCATGGGAGTTTAAGATGATTATGTACTTATAAATACCTATGTATGTATTATTTTCAAAGATGAGAAGAAGAAAAGGTCAATAATATTTTCTTTTCGTATGCAACTGTTTATATAATTTCACAACAATTGTTAAATTATAATATATTATAATGGTTTATTTACCATATATAATATATTACGATGATATTTTTTTTTAATCCAAGGATCTAGTGATAACTTGTTTGCTCCTACGAAAATTTTCTATTGATCATTAAATAAATCATAAAGTATTTGCGGAGGTTCATCTAAGTGATCAGTATTTTAAAAAAAAAATCTCTATAATATACCGTAGTTAAAATTCAACTCTTAAATCTTTAATTAATCGTTTGAGAGATTTAATCACTGCATTATAGTCCACACATTTGATATTCTTTAAAAAAATTATGAATATGGTTTTCATTGAACAATACTTTTTTTAAAAAAAATAAAACGACATCTATTTTTTATTTTATTTCAAAAATAGTACTATAATATAAAATAAATAATTTAATTCACTATAACTTAATTAAATTACATTAATTAATCCAAAATTATTATTTCTATTATAATTTAATAGTAGAGAAAGAGAAAATTATTTTATCTTTTATTTCTATCAAACCCCCATACTTATAAGATAGGTGGAGTGGCATAAAAATGAAAGAATACAATGATTCATCAATCAACAATCAAATTAATCATCTATTATAACACTCCTCCTTAGATGATTGATGAAGAATCCAATGTTGCCTCGTTAAAACCTTGTTAGTAAAACTCAATGGAAAAAATTTGAACAAAAAGAGAGAGTATTTTAGTAAATACTTCCCCTGATTTCAATTATTGAAGATCTTTTAATTGATGCATCTCTATTTTATGGACCAATTTTTTAAATGTCGACGTTGGCAATGCTTTTGTGAATAAATCAACTACATTATCTCTAGAACTAATTTGTTGGACATCAATATTACCTTTATTTTGAAATTCATGTGTGTAGAAGAACTTACGACCTTTAAGATCTCGGGCACTACGATCACAGTGTGAGGCTTCCTCAGTCGAAATCTTCCTGTCACGACCTCGACCACGTACATCACGATCTACAAGATCTTGCACCGCTAGACGCTGGAATAACTCTGTGACTTGTCTCTGTAGATCTTCGATGAGCTTGTACGGTACACTTCGATTCTTGTGCGAGACTTCCTCAGTCGAAACCTGTCTTTCACAACCATGAACACAATGATCATCCATGGATCTAAGGCTCTAATACCAACTGTTAAAGTCATCTAGAATATAATTTCCAATGCATCTAGCATCTCTGTTTCACCATCCGAATGTTAAACAACATTAGATAACTTTTCAACTCAGTCGTATGCAATAAGAAATCCTCTCTCAGCCCAAGAGAAAACTTGTATTGGATTTGTGAAATCTAATTCTTCTAAAATATTTTGAGAGATGTCATCCCTTTGATGACATTGCTGGTTGAGAAAGTCTGTTTTAGCTGTTAACATCATCATTGTGTCGCGCAGCTGAATAATTACTTTCCAAATAATTAATATCACTAATTCTGATAAAAACAATTCCAAACTTAGTCTGGCATCAAGCTTTTCTTGAATTAATTATGTTAGAGTATTGATATATTGACTTAGAAACTGAATCCTAGAGAAAGGATACACTGTTGTTGTCCCATGCAATTCTTCAAATGCAATAAAAGAAGATTGTGACAACGTGAAAAGAAAAGGAACATGATTGTCCATGGTGTTTGCTTGATGTATTGAAAGCACAGTTCGCTCCTCAGATTTAATTGGGCTTACATATCCTCTTCTTGTCATATTCAATCTGCAATTGGGTATCATACTTGTAGAAGTTTTATTCAAGGATGACTCTAAAGAAGATGTACAAGTCTCCATGGATGTAAACTTAGCATGAATAAGAACATAGTCTTGTTTGATGAATTTCAATGAGTCGGCAATTCCCATACTATTTAAGTATGTAAAACTCTTATCCAGGCTTGCAATCTTTGAGTTAGAAATATCTGATAAAAGTGATAGATCAGCGTCATCTGCACCCTCATTTAGAGAGTTTTCATATTCAATAGGTGTCTCAATTGTCCTTGGTGTGGTTAGGAAATTGTGATTGAAGAATTCTTTAAATGACAGCCTCTCAATTAGATTCTGATGAAGAAGTCTCCTGCATATATGTATACAATCAGGATATAAACTCACATCTTCTAGAAAATGTAGTTCATGAGATGTCATTATATTCAGAAAAAGCTGACGATGTATGACCATCAAAAGTTAGCTTCCTAGTGACCAGCTGGAACAAAATTGTGCCAACACTCCACAAGTCAGCCTTGACATCGTATTTTCTATCCTGAATTATCTCAAGAGTCATGTATAAAGGAGAACCACAAAATGTGTTAGCTAACCCTTGAGGCATTAAGTATCTTCCAAAACCAAAATCGTCAATCTTCAAAACGAAAATTTCATCACTAGTTGATAACAAAAGGTTCTGTGATTTGAGGTCCTTGTGAATGAGATTATTCTCACGTAGTACTTTCAATCCTTCTGCGAGTTGTCTTAAGAAGTGTCTGACAACAATATCCAAAGTAAGAATAAGAATGTCCTCCATTAGGGCTTGAAGAGCACATATGCTAATCTCAATGACGATAACCTGAGTACCAGCTTGTTTGAGAGCAGCAGCACAGCCCTTGTTAGCCACATACCACTGCGACCCTGTGCTATCTTGCATCTAGTAGAGCCGCTTAACACTAGTAGTGGTCTCCTCTAACACGCCCACAAGTCACTCGCTTTGAGAGTCAAAGGTAGAGATCTCGTGGGTCTGTTGAACCAGCATGTCCATGAAAACTCTTTTCCCGTGATGGAGGTGTCCCATGAGCACCACATTGTAGATCGATGAAAGATTGGAAGCTATACCTAGCAAGAACTCAGTGGAAATGTAGATAGAGGAGTCATTGACCTTGACCTCAAACTTGAGGGTGCAAAAGGGCTTGATGATGGGTTGTTCCAGAGACTGTTCGTCCTCATCCATCACGAGGGTCTCCACAACCTCGCCGTATACTTCTTCAGTTTTAGGATAGTACTTCTTGTTCTGAATGATCTGGTGGACAACGGTGTCGACGTCCATGTCGTATAGCCCGCCGAAAGAGGTGACCCAACCATTAGAGGGGGGGGCTTGGAGAGGGTGAGCCAGGCTTGTCGTCGTCTGAGTGGGCAAACTCGTCTGCGAATTTATCTCTGAGGGAGGCATCATCGTCAAATCCGAGTTTGCGATTTCGCATGCCCAGGCTGACGCCGTCCTTGGCGAATGGATGAGTGAGGCCATAAATGGGTGTCTAGAGCTGGTCGTAAGTGGGGTTGAAGTCCACGATGTGCTGCCCTGGATCGAGGGCACGATGGAGGGATTGGGAAGGTTCGACAGCTACGAGAGCGAGGGTAGTGTCGTCAACTTCTTCTATTTCATGCTCGCCATAAACTGGATCACCAAATATTTCGATCTTGTCATCGTCTTCGTCATCTCCTGTGATCAAACGATTGGGAGAGTTGGACTGATCGTACTCAATGTTGTCGAGGTCTGCATCCTCATGGTTGTCTCCCCCATCGCAGTAGGAAGGGGGAATGTAGAGGCGCTGTGGAGTCGACGTTCTCTCGAAGTTGTAGGTGGCGGGGTGGTTGATTCGGTATCCCTCGAAACCAAACTTGCACTTGAATATCTCTCATCGATTGCAAATCAAGGAATTTTCAAGAGTGGAACTATACTTAAGATAAGGGAACTTACGTCTTTCTAGATCTTGCGTCGCTAGACGCTGAGATAACTTTGCGACTTGTCTCTTTAGATATTGAATCTCATCTTGGGTGCTACGATCACGGTGCGAGACTTCCTCAGCCGCAACCTGCCTGTCACGACCATGATCATGACCACAACGACCATCCATGGGATCTAGTGCTCTGATACCAACTGGTGCAGGGGAGAAATCTCCGGGTTCGACATTTGAATAGAGATTGCAGAGAAAGCGTAGGAAGAAAGGGATTTGTTAATAAAGAGGAGTCGCCTCTAGGTTTAAATGAAAATAAATTTTATTCAAATCAAAACCAAACTCAACATGTTTTTACAAGAGCATTAACCCTTGTTTAAATAGACTAAGAAATAAGAAAAAGTCATAACAGAAAAAGAAAAAGTTAAAGAAAACTAATCCTAAAAAACGATAAAATCTAAACTAAGTTTTAGAAATGAAAACTAATTCTAAAAAAATAGGAGATAAAATCTAAACTAATTTTTAGAAAAGAAAACTAATCCTAAAAATTTAAAATAAAAGAAAAGGTTAAAAGACCAATTTTAGAGTTTTGACGACTATTAGAAAGTCGATTCCTTCTTGTCCAGACTCCAAATAGAGCGCAACCGTGTCAGGAGTCCACAGATTGGTCATCTTTCTTGTTGGTACTCCCGATCATCTTTCAAGACCCAAAAGGGAGGCTAGTAGCCTTGTTTTCTTCTCGTCACAGCTCGAGGGGGAACATAACCGTGTCGGAGAACATAAATTGGTCATACTACTGGATGCTCCTGCATCAATAGTAGAGGATGAATCCTCGTGCAACTCAAACATGTGTTTATGTATACTCTAGACCCTAAGATTAAAAAAAAGAAAAGAAATCCTACCAGAAAATAAAATTTCTTAACAAAAATAAATTAATATAACAGGACGCTAACATAGACAAATCCTAGCCTATAAATACCAAAAATATCAGAATTATGTTGGTGCAATCATCCTCAGGTTAAGGTTGACCAAGTTGACTAAGCTCGGGTTGACTCGAGCTTGAGTTTCGATGTTTGACAATGTGTTAGAGAGAAGTTGAGTATGTCAAGGGATGACCAACTACTTGATAAGGGAAAGTTCTAATTGAAATTAGACAACTAAGAAGTCTACTGAGTAATTAGTTCTAACTAAGGTTAGGCAAGAGAAAATCCTAATTGAAGGTTAGGCAAAGGAAAGTTCAAATGGGTCAAGGAGGACCAAACACTTGACATGAGAATGTAAATCCTAGTTGAGATAAGTAGTGGAAGACCTAGTTGAGAACTAGACAATGAAAGTCCTGGTTGGGAACCAAACAGTGAAAGTCCTAGTAGGAATAGGCGGTGGAAGACCTAGTTGGGAACTAGGCAAATTTAGTTGGAAACTAGGGAAGTCCAAGTGGATCAAGGAGAACTAGATACTTAGCATGAGAGTGAAAGTCTTAGCAGAGCTAGACAGTGAAAGACGTAGTTGGGAACTAAGCAATGGAAGTCCTAGTGGGGCTAGGCAATGTAAAAGTCTAAGTGGATCAAAGGTTGACTAGACACATAGTGATCGAAAGTCTAACGAAAAGTTGGTAAGGAAAAGTCCAAGTGGGTCAAAGGTTGATTGGATACTTTTTAGAGAAGCCCTGGCAGGTCAAGGGTGACCGAATGTTAGGCAATGAAAAGTTTCAATAGGTCACAGATGACTTGAGGGTTGGACAAAGGGACCCTAAACTCAGGTTCAGAGTTTAGGGTTGGCACAATTGATTGGTGTAATCGATTGAGAGTTGTTTTTGTAAAGCATAGAAGGGTGTTGAATCGATTATTCAACATAAGTCAATCGATTACTCAGAGAATAGAAGGAGACAGAATTGATTAGGGCAATCGATTTTGGTATCACTAATCGATTGGATGGTTTTCGCGAGGAACAGAAAGGCCTAGAATCGATTGGGGCAATCGATTAGGGGCTGAAGCAATCTATCAAGGTAATCAATTGGAGATGTTTTTCACAAAAATAGAAGGTTTTGGAATTGATTGGGATAATCGATTGGTATGACTCACCTATTGATTGATTGGGCGAAAAAGAGTCATTCTGTAAGTTTTTGAATGGTCATCTGACATGACAATCGATTAGGGGTAAGCCTAATCGATTAGGAAGCATTTTTCAGCCTGAGAGAAACCTTAGAAAAGGGGATTTGGAGAAATTTCTTGGACACTAGTTCTTAGGGAGTCTTGGAGCTAAGTTCTATTGAATTTTCATCTACCAAGAGGCAATCCAAAGTAAGAAAAGATCAAGCAACACAAGGTTCATCATTATAAAGTCATTTTCTATTGTATTTATATTTGCGTTCTTGTTTTCTTATTTATTCTCGTGCGCTCAAGATTGTAAGAGGCTTCTCCGCCTCCATTTTTTTTTTCAAAAAGGAGACGTTTATAATGGAGCTGTGAGTGTGAGGAATGAATCCTTGGATTAGTTACCTCAAGGAGGTGAATATTAAGTAAAATTCGAGTGTTAGCCTTGTGGAGTCTTCACTTTGAGTTTTCTGTTGTCATTCAAGTTCAAAGAAGCGAAGCAAGCTATTCACCCCCTCTATCTCATACCAGTCCTAACAAGTGGTATCAGAGCGAGTCCGCTCTTCATCGGACTAAATGCCTGAAGAAGCAAGAGCTAGAGGAAGAAGAAGAAATGAGCCCTAAATTTCAACAAGTCAAAGGACCAATTATCAAAGGAGCTTAACTTCACAATAAAATTCTGAGATGGATTCAGATACAACATCTGGGCACCTCCACCTTTTGGATTAGGAGGATTCAATCAATAGAAGGCTAGGGTGGAAAATTTCTTCATGATGGACATTGAGCAATTGTTTGCTCTAATGGAGGGATTTGAAGCCCCAATGGATAGTATAGGAAAACTCCTCAAGAAAAAGAAGTGAACTGAGAAGCAACTCTAAAAATTTGAGACAAACGACAAGGTAATTAAAATTTTAATTAATTTGGTTCCTAATGATATCTTGTGTAAGTTAGGGGATTACAAGAGTGCAAACGAATTATGGAGCAAATTGGTTAAGCTCCATGAAGACCCCTCCTCAATGCCAAGCCAAGATAGTCAAAAAGGGAGACTCTTTAGATCAAGAATATGAGGATTCATAAGTTAAAAGGTGCTTAACATCCGATGAGAAAATTGATGAAGTATCCACCTCAAAGATTGAGGGGGAGAGCTCATTGACACGAGAACGAGAAGAAGCTTCTACATCCGGAATCAATGAAGAAGAATCATGCTCCACCTCTATAAGTCAAGAAAGCTCAAATCATGAAGGTATAACAAGTTCAATTGTTAAAAATAAAAATCACACTATATGCTTTGAGTGCAGGGAAAGTGGACACTATAAGGGCAAGTGTCCAAAATTGATAAGAAGAAGACTCAAGTGACACCCAAGGTGAAGGAGAAGCCAAGAGAGGCAAATACTTTGATAAGAAAGGGCAAGGGGCATATTGCGTGCTTCTTGTGCAATCAAAAGGGAGATTATCAAGGTATTGTGACATCTTGAAAATAAGAAGTTGACTTTTACTCTTAAAGAATAAAGTGTGCTAATAAAATTTGAGATATTGATATTGATCAAATTGACATAAATATGATAGAACTCAAAAATGTGCTAAGTTGGGGATTTTGGCACATTCAAAGGGATATAGAGCCGAATATGTCAAATAGTAAATTTGGCATAGTATTTAGTTATTGAAATTTGGATGAAAATCTAGGTATTTTCTTATAAGTTGTAAATACCAAGATTGTGTGCTCTATCACATTCCATGACATCATATTATAAATTCATAATGCTAAATGTCATGTTATACATGCATCATGTAGTATGATCACTACAAAAAAAAAACTAATTTAGTGACGAAAAATATTCACTGCAAATTAACAACGAATTTTGCGATAAAAAAGTAATCGTTGCAAATTAGCAATGAAATTTGTGACAAAAATAATTTTGTCCCTAAATTAGAAACAAAAATATTTTGTCGTCAAATTCATTGCTGCAAATTAATTTGTCGTTGAGTTTGTCGCCATTTGGCGATGAATCTGGGATTCATCGCTAATTTGGCAACGAATTAAGAAATTCATCACTAATTTGGCGATGAATTCTGGTTTTGTTGCCAAATTGGCAATGAATTTCATTTTTGTCACCAAATTTAGTGACGAGTCTGGGATTCGTTGCCAAATGGCAAAAATCTTCGCCGCGCAGGAGGAGCAATTTGGCGCCATTTGGCGACGAATCCGGTATTCATCGTTAAATAGGCGATGAATCCCGGATTCATCGCCAAATTGGTGGATGAGGCAACTGGCTTTGATAAGCTAAGACAAGAGCATCAGTCGATTGATATGTTAATCAATCGACTGATACTCTATCAACACATTTGAATCAAATATCAGTTGACTGGTGGTGTACATTAATCGACTAATATCAATTTGAAGGAGTATAGAAGCAAGTCAGACTCGCGTGATCTGTTTGACTGATGAGATCAATCGACTGGTTGTTTATATCAATTGACTGATGTCGATTTAAAATATCTAGAAGCGAGTGAGAATTGCATGCTGTGCTCGACTGATTGTATCAGTCGATTGGATATGTACATCAATCGACTGATTTCGATATGAAGAGTACAGAAGCGAGTGAAACTCGTGTGCTGTGCTCGACTGATGATTTCAGTCGACTAATGTTGTACATCAATTGACTGATATCATTAGTCGAACAAAGCACCCTAAATCGAATATCCACAAATTTAGCGACGAATTAATGATTCATCGCCAAATTTGTTAATATTGGGGCCAAATTTGAGCTCCAATTGCAAATCAGCGGGATTTCAAATTTGACGACGAATCCAAAGTTCATTGCTAATTTGGCGATGAATATTGAATTCGTCGCCAAATTGGCGATGAATTTTGGATTCATCGCCAATTTGGCGAAGAATAATATTTTGTCACCAAAAAAACCCCAACTTAACCCCCAAAACCCGTGTGATCCCCTTATCCTCAAAACTCCAAATCCTCCGATCCTTTAACTTCAACAATCACGCCGACGGCGAC
>JBBUKS010000021.1:2584855-2623645 GCA_038050645.1 Hedychium gardnerianum
AGAAGTAAACATCTCATAGAAATAAGAAAATTGACATATACATAGTTCATACATCAATCACACATCATAATTACTCTCTAACCCTAGAAATTAGAGATCTACTCCATGGAGAAGGAAATATAATCAAGAGACAATAAATGAAGCATTCTTACAATCCAAGAGAGGAAGAAAGGCTTATCAATGTGTTGCCGGTCTTTTTGGATGAGTCTCCTTGCTCCGGAGGAGGATAGATCATCAAAATGGATGAAGATAGAAGCTCTAGGGTTTCCCTTTAAGGGGAGAACCCTTTCCCAATGAGAGGGATGAAATCCCAAACCCAAGATGGTTCAAGCAAGAGTTTGCTTGACCCTTTTATACTTCCCCCAAATGGTCAGATCTGGGAGATTTATTGGGCTCCGCCAAAATAGATTTTTCACCCAGATCATCTTATATTTTTCACCCAGATCATCTTATATCTTCAATTTGAGAGTTGATTTGTCCTAAAACTCTAACCAAGACGAAAATTATGGTGGTTCAAAGTTTGGTTTGCAAATTGGACAGATGATCCGACATGGTCGTGCCTGGGAGGCACAGCCATGCCTTTTAACATGGTCTAGATGTGATTATCTTCTATTTTACTCTAAAGAAAAATTGTATTGAAGTTATCTACATTTTGGTATTTGAATCAGCTCCAAACTCCAACTGTGTGAAAAGTTATGCCCATTTTACTTTTGGTCTACAGGCTGCCCAGAATCCAACACGGCCGTGTGATTCATGCGACATGGCCATGTAAAATCCCTAGAGCTGGAACATGGACATTCCTTTTGGGCACGACCCCCTGGCTGAGAAAACCCTGTGTTGAGGAAGCATGGGTAGCAAGGCACGACCGTGCTTTTGGGGCACAACCCTGTATTGAGGTCTCTCATGAAGCTCACACTGCCATGCCTGGATGGCACGGCCATGCTGGGGCTGAGGCACAATCGTGCCTGGGAGTCATGGTCGTGCCTGGGATGAAAACACGCAAAGAGTAAAAAATATGCCATAATAATGAAATATGGTGCAATACGTGTAAATTATGCTCTTGAAATATAAGTAGATGTGCATCAAAAAATGCATAAAAATATATATAATCTACACATATCACGTAGCAAAGGGGGAGCAACAACCTTTGCTTGCTCCTTTCTCTAGTAGGGAGGCTCACCGATGGTGGCTTAATTGGCGGCAACAACAAAGAAACGCCTTTTCTTTTTCTTTGGGTGGCGACAAAAGAGAGAAGGGGGAGAGAATTAAGGGAGAGAAAACAATAACCTAATCATATTAGGTTTTATTTTAATTTTTCTTTATACTTCTCTTTTTCCTCTCAATCTATATCTTTATATAAAAGTTCATATTGGGTTTGAATACCAAATCCAAACCCACACCCAACAAACCAACATGATCCGTTAGCCTAAAGTTTGGTTCAATACCAAACCATGTTGGTTCAAAACCAAACCTCTTGTAATTAAAACCAAACCAATTTGGTTTATAATTAAACCAAGGAGGATCCAATTCATCCTCAAAAGACGTAAATCATCCGTGCTTCCATTGCGCCAAAACCTTTCTAGATTTGCCCTTCGTCTAGTCCAACTAGACTCAGTCTCTCTCGATCTTAGAATTCAATTCTCAAACTCATTTTATGTCTCTCAGATAAACTTGTAGTGTGTATGACTTTGTAGGTTCATGGTTTATGGTTGTGATCCATAATTAACTATTAATTATAGATCGATCATGAGTGGCACCTAGTAGTACATTATGATTCCCAATTAACCAACAAATCAACGGTTGATCCCAGAATAGTTCTGAACCCTTCAACAGCTATAGTGAGTCATGCCTCATTCCTTTCACTCTTCTTATACCCACTTGATTCATAACATGGTCTATATGTTAGTCCCCTTTAGGCTAATTACGGCACACCTAGCCCAAGTAATACTTTATCGTCATGGTCTTTATCGGGTGAAGTGTTTGATTCTGGCTCATTCCAATTGGCTTGTAGTGTTATGTTCTTACTCATCTTGTCTGATTCTTTTAAGCCTTCACATCTAGATTTGTGAAGTTCTAAAGTCGAAAACAAATCTTCCAGACTACTTACCTCGAGGTTCTTGGAGATGTAGTAGGAATCTACAATTGATGTCCATTCCGGAGTTCTCAAAAATGCATTTAATGCATATCGGAGAGTATCCTGATTTGACACTGTTTTTTCGAGGTTGGTGGGCCCAAGATAGCTCTTTGAGCTTTGCATGCAGTTGGGAAATAGACTCACCATTCTCCAGTTGGAGGTTGCTCAGTTGATTTCGAAGTAGATCTCGTCTTGCCAGTTTTATTTTCGACGTACCTTCGTGAAGTTCTAAGAACTTTTCCCAAAGTTCTTTTGCAGAGTGATAGTTGTTGATGGAACTTGGCCTTACCATTTGCCATGAACTTGTCTCGCTTCTTTTTGGTGTAACGATGTTCCTCGAGATCTCTTCCGTCTTCATTTTTAGGCACTTCAAAACCAAATTTAATAACCAACATGATCTTAAAATCAGTTTTAAAAAATACCTCCATCTTTTGTTTCCACGTTGTGAACTCCCCCTTGAATTTTGTTGGGTGAATGCTAGATTCGGTCACTCCTTTAGTAGCTTTAGATGGAGGTTAGTCCTTCTAAGGCGATCATACTTTGATACCACTTGTTGGTCCCGGGTGGAATGACTAGAGAGGGTGAATAGCGATCTGCAAGTAAAGTCTATTTCTCTTTTCTAATTTACTTAGCAAAGACACACACTAATTAATAAATGAATAAAATCATAAAAAATAAGAGGCAAAGGGTTTTACTTGATTTGCAATTAGGAGGTTGTTAGTCCAAGGCACTGAAAAGCTTTACTAAATCAACTCCTTCTTTGAACAAACGTCAAAGGTGGAGTAACCTCTTATAGAAATTGAAACCACGACAAACAAGTATGAATCTAAAACTAAAATATAGAGTGTGTTATAGAACTCAGAGTACAAGACCTCTATTAATAGTCTATTGGTCGAAATTACTGTTTTGCTGACATAGCACTTCGGAAGTGCCTCGGATGAGTGGAGGCGCCTCTAACCGGCTGAACTATCGTCCACATCTCAACGGGCTTCCACTAATCTGTTGGCATTGGAGGTTCCTAGAGTCACTAGAGGCGCTTGGAGTTCCGCTGATGTGGACACCACTTTTATCCTCTTCGCAACGGCTCCAAGGCATTTAGAGCACCTCGACTCTTTCAAGGCGCCTGGATCCGGGGCGCTTCGGTTAATCTAGGGTGCCTAGAATGGTCAACTTCTCTTTTGACCATTCTCTGACTTTCGCTCGCTTGGGTGATGGTCCGGACATCTATGAACTCAACTCCGTCCTTCTCCCCGAGCAGCCTTCCTCCCGATTTCCCGTCCCTCGGATGTACCTCATGCTTCCTTCTCGCTCCATCGGTGTACTCATTTGTAGCTCCTCATCTATCGAAGGCACCAAGCATGTCGTCTCTCTTTCTGTGCCCTCTATCTCATTTGTTACGTCTTTCGCTCGATCCCTTGTGTGTATCCTAAGTTTCTGCACACTTAGACACACAAAATTAAAATCTCGCAAGCCTAACTTAGATTTGGTTGATTAAACACATTAAAATCAAACCCCGGGATACTTATAATCTCTCCCTTTTTGATGTAAATCAATCCAAGTTAAGTTAGGGTAAAATAACAAGTAATTAAGATAAGTTAGGTGCATCACTTTTAGCAATTTATCTCTAACATTTTTCTCCCCATTAGATCACATCAAAAAAACATGTGGAAGGTAAAAAAAATGTAAAATATTAAGAAAAATCAAATGAAATTCTTAGGTATAGGGAATACTCTCTTCTACACATAAAACAAATTCACGAAAAAACATTTAAAAACCATTTTCTAATTCCAAATTTACTTAAAATCTTAAAAAAAATATTATATTTATCAAAAAAATCTGATTTTTTTTTCTAACTATAGAAAACCAGTATAGGTATTTGGAAAAAATACATTATGGAAAGAAATATTTTTATTTTCGAAAAAAATAATTATTGATGCATAACAAAAATGTTTTTCCTTAGAAATAAACGTCTATTTTCTTAGAAAAATAATTTCTATCAAAAATTCATTTTCTGAGATTTTATAAATTACGAAATGCATTTTCACTTAAAAATTATTAAAAAGTATATATAATGATAAAAAATTTAAAATTTTATCCAAAAGTAATATCCATTCAATTCTATCACAAAAAATAATATTTTCACATTACGGTAGTACATAATAAACAAATACAACCAAAACTTATTCATTCTACTCTTATAATTCTAATACAAAGAATTAATAAGTTAAAATCAATTTTGAAATTCAAAATAAATTTTTATTTGCTAAATTAATTAAATATTTTTGAGGATTATCAAAACTTAAAATATTTTTTATTCGACCCCTATGGTTTCATAAATACTAGTTAGGCCCTCTACGATGTCTTGAATTTTGAAATTTTGAAAATTTTGCTTGTAAGGAGTTTCTTTCTAGTTCATATTTATACTTTTCTATTTGTTCTTTTAATTTTATATTTTCATCCTTAATTTTTCCAAATTATTCCTTTAAGCATGCATTTACTAATTGATTTTCTAAGTCAGTGTTATTCCTTTTTAAATCTACGTACATAATTCGTTAATGATCTAGATAGCATTTTTATAGTATCATAAAGTTGTTCAGAAGGAAGTAACTGTATCATACTTATCGTGACGGATTCATAGTTTGAGGCTCTCCCTTCATCGATGCTCTCTTTCGAAGTGTTATTATCATCTTCTATTCAGTGGTTGCCCGTCAGTGATAGTCCAACGATCTCCTTGGTCTCAGACTGACGAGTCACTCCATGTTGCCTTAAAAAATTTTGTGTATTGACTTTTTTAGATCTCTGACTTTTTCTTTACCTTTATTTCTCATTTAGAAAAGTTTTCCTTGATATGTCCTTCTTCGTCACAATTATAACACTTCATTCTTCTTTTTCCTTTTCTTCTAAGAAGCTTCATGACCTCTTTCTTATCAACATCGTTAATTTTAAAAAACTTACGCATTTTCCTTACCAAACACGCTTCTTCATCTTTGTCGGGTGATGTGTCTAATTCTAGCTCATTCTTTTTGGCTTGTAGTGCTATGTTCTTACTCATCTTGTCTGATTCTTTTAAGCCTCCACATCTAGATTCGTAAAGTTTTAAAGTCGAAAACAAATCTTCTAGACTACTTATTGCTCAAGGTTCTTAAAAATGTAGTAGGAATCTATAATTGATGTCCACTTCGGGGTTCTCAGAAATACATTTAATGTATATCGGAGAATATTTCGATTTGATATCATTTCTCTGAGATTAGTGAGCCCAATGATGAGCTCTTTGAGCTTTGCATGCAGTTAGGTAACAGATTCATCATTCTCAAGTAAGTTGCTCAGTTGATTTCGAAGTAGTCCTTGTCTTACCAATTTTATTTCTTATTTTTCTTCGTGAAATTCTAAAAACTTTTCTCAAAGTTAATTCGCAGATGGAGAGTAATTTGAGAAGGGTTTATTTTCAAATTTAAAAAAATGATACTTTGATTACTCTTATATTAATACCTATCTTTACTAACTAGTTTATATTTTTAATATTTGTGCATCTTTTTATATCGTACACCCCTTGTATGATTTCATTTTAATATAGAGTTACTTTAGCACGAATAGTTACGCTAATCACTTAAATTAACAAACTAATAAGATTTATTTTTAAAAATAAAATACTTGTGGTATAAAAATATAAAATAAAATTTTAACAGATAAAATAAATAAAAAATGAAAATTTTAAACCTTGTCTGACTGCTCATATGAAATTGTGATGGCAAGTAACTCAGTCAACATTTATTTGACTGAGGTTACTATATTATTATATATTCTTATATACTAGTGGTAAAGATATCAAATAATATATTTTTTTAATAATTTAGATATCCCAAACTTAATTAATATGACCTATATGATCTCATACAAAATTTTGTCATCTGAATAGATTAGAAAATACAAATGAATGTTGATGGCATAAATTTTTCAAACTCCCTATGCTCACGATAAAATTTAAACCCTCGCTACCTAGAGAATCTATTCCATTTTTTATTATCACACTATTTTTTTTATAATTTAGATATTTAATTTTTTGAATTGATTAATTCTGAAAATAACCTGATATCATGAAAATTTTCCACCGGCCATTAGAATATCTAATTTTTCGAACCAATTAATCTGGGAGATAACTTATTTGACACTATGAAAACTTTCTACCGATCATTAGAATAAATTAAGAAGTACTCGTGGAGACTCATTCAAACATCTAACATTCTTAAAATTATCATCCTATTAAAAAAAATCTCTATAATATATCATAATTAAAATTTAATCTTTAAATATTTAATTAATCGTTTAAAAATTTAACCGCTCATTATTACATAAAGGGCACGTTATCACATCATATTATACTATGAAAAGTTAGCTTCAATAATTTACTTTTTTATGGATTTATTAATGTTATATTTATTGGTGATGACTCGAAGAGAATAATTAAAAGAACATTAAATTTGACAAAAGATGGTGATATATTAAAAAGATAATTATTAACTTTAATTAATAATAAATAAATAATAATAAAAAGTATATATATTCAAATTAAAGATTTAACTGAAAATTTATTTTAAAACTTTTAAAATGTAATAAAGTTTATGATTTACTTAACTTTTTTAATCGATTAAAATCATGTTATTATTTGACTCATTTTACAAATTTTCCTTTCTAGAGGTGTCTGGCAGGTGTTGTTCCACTCAGGCTACTTGTCATTTTTTCTTTTGAAATATGCATTTTAATTAGATTTGATGTTGTATTTTGTTTTGACAATATTGTAAAGCCTAATTTTGATGGCCACTTGACAATGCTACACAGTGCATTGTGACTTAATGGAGTTCAGTTTAAGATGCAAATAGTTTATTGGAAATATTAGAAGAATAAACAAATCTAGAAAGGACAAAAAAACACATGTATTTAATATTCTCTGATCAACACACCCCATATCCTATATAACGAATCAACTGACATCCTTGAGACTAAAACAGGTAATCGAACACAAACCGAAGACGCCGAACCATCTATTAAGAATCAGCGTGTCATGCCATACCATACCATGAAGAAGTTCTCCTGGCATCATTTAACAAAGAATTCTGATACTCTAGTAGACATTCTTCTTGCTCTTCCGTTCAATTCTGAGCTCATTCTTGTGATTCCAAGCTGGTGTTGATATTCATTGCTGATTTCTAGCGGGCACCTTCTTTTCAAAAAAATTCCTTACTCCTAAAAAAGTGAAATCCTCTTATTAGTTATGAAACGGAACATGTAAGGCTAGAGTTGAATATTCTTAAGAAAAAAAAAGAATAACAGGTCATTTAATTGCTTTGGATGACTGTTCGAATCCTTTCCATTACTAAAGGAATATCCGACTTTTCCAATGTAGTGAAACAACACCTAAACCATCCAGGTTCAATACAGTGGCATGTTGAACCAGGGGTTGCATTAACCTTAGCAACATTTAGCAATCTATCCCACAGTTTAAGCTCGCCTTTCTCACTATAAGACACAATAAGTTTGCTCATGTCTGCCCAACAATACAACCCTCCACTGCTACTAGCACACTTGATACCCAACTCTTTCAGCCCATCCACAAATAAAGCTTGCATGTTCTGTAGCCGTTCTCTGTTTATAGCAAGATATTCTGAAATGAACCTTGTATCTGAAAGCATTGACACAAGCAACCGTTGCGTGGGAGCAGAAATGGATGAGAACCGTGCTAGCTTAGAAGCAGCAGCCAGCACATTTTGATTGTGAGAATAGATAACTCCAATTCTAAATCCTGGAATGGAAAGGTCTTTTGACAGTCCATAGATTATATGAACCCTGCTCTTGTCAAAGTTTTCTGCATCAAGAACCTCAGCCACACTTACAAATTGGTCATTTCCATATGTCGATCCAGCAAATATTTCATCAGAAATGAGATGCATGTTTTTCTCTGTGACAAAGTCTAGAAGACCAATCAGTGTTTCCTGGTCTATTAGATTACCAACTGGATTGTTGGGATTTGAAACAATAACTGCACGGACTTTCACTCCTCGCTTTTTTGCTTGGTTGTATGCTCGTTCAAGAGCAGGAATGCTTATATTAAAATTATCAGTGCTTCTGCATGGAACAGGAATAAGCTCTATCCCAGTCCGCCACTTAATATCTCTATCCCACCTGCATCAGATTCTATGTAATTTTCGCTATTATATTGACAGAATAATGATTAATCTGAATAACGAAATAAAATTACCCTGGGTAATAAGGAGATGGAACAAGAAATGCATTTCCAGCATCAGCAAGACAGAAGCTTAATATCTCAACTGCAGGAGTGGCACCAGCAGTTAAAACCAATTGTGATGGATTGAAGGAAATTGACCCTTGCATGATTTGACCCATAAATTTGGCAACAGCCTGTTTAATAAAAAAAATTATAAAGCAGTTTGATTTCCAACAAAAAGGAGTAGCCGCCATTAAGCTAACCAATAAAGGAAATCATTATCTATAAAATTAAAGTTAATTGTATTACATCAATTATGTTTCAACTATTTCTTTTTTTTTCAACTCTTTGAACTGACTAATTTTGGAGATGACCGGCCTGGCCCTATGGAAGTTTCCCACCAGCCACCAAAGTAAATCGAGAAGCACTTGCGGAGGCTCATCCAAATGGTCAGTATTCTTAAAGTTGTCGTCCCATTGGAACAAATCCCTATAGTGCGCCGCAGCTAGGATTCGACCTTGCTTGGAGGGCTAACACGATAACCCTGAGGGGAGGGCATGTTTCAACTATTTCTGCTTGGCAATATGGATCATATCCCTCGACATATCACCAATAATATCCAGATTTTTTTAAACACTTTTAAATAAATAGAGAATTAGAACAAGAACTTACTATTCCCCTTTGAAAGACAAGCAACATGGTAAACAATGAAGTTTGCACTCATGGTTTTTTAATAACTTAAGCAAAGCAACATGGCAAGGAATTAACTATCATGCATTTTTGTTAGTCTATTACAAACTGCTAACTAGCAGACAGGTTTTCAAAAGTCTAAAAAAAAAATTAAAAAAAATTGCTTACCCTTTCAAGGTATACAACTGATAATAATTCAACCAAATGAAGTCACTATCATATAATATAACCTCAATACTTTAATCTTCTAACCCTTCCATATGCATATTGGACACCCAAGACAGCCACCAACACAAGGAAACAAACACTAACACCCTTATAGATCCTATGCCAACAATTTTAGAAAAAGTGATTTTCGTGTTGGATACTCATATCAAAGTCCGAGTAGCATAGCAATGACTTTCATGATTCTTTCTCCCAATTGTTGTCCAACAATAAATGGAATGAGAAAAGTAAGCAACAAATATTAAAGATCATTTAGCATTCTGGACTCTAAATCTGGACTCTGGAGATTAAGTAATTTTCTTTTGACATCATCATAATCTAGCCATGTAAGCATCCAATACATGAATCTTTTCTCTCCTTTCAACTCTACTTAATGCCATATTAAAATTAATTAAATCAATTTCTTTACTACATTCACTAATTCATTTTTATTTATTTTGTACTCCTTGATTAGATTATTTTTACTACATTAACTTTAATTGATTCAATTTATCTACCTATGAATTACATTTGTCATCATTAGAACATGTCCATATCATTTTATCATATTTTCTTCCATTTTATTATACATTTGAGTTACACCTAACTACTCCTAGTAAAGAACATGCTAGTTTATTTTCCTAATAACCACACATATTTATCTTACTATTATCATTATATATATATATATATATATATATATATTATGCATACACACGACCACGGATTTAGATGTTTAGACAAAAGGTTTAAGTTAGACTTTGTTTTTAGCTTTGTTTTAGATTTGTGCGTCACACATGGAGTATCTGATGGTTCAAAATTTGTGGAAGATCGGAAAAGATGGTATGGGACACCCAAACGACCATAGGACGAGAAGTATTGAAGGTTGTGCATGGGAAGCAAAGTACGCAAATGAAGCGAAAGATGGCACGATAAAGGGTCGATGGGTTCGATGTATCCAAGAGATGAGAAACTTCATGGAAGGGAGAAAGGCAGAAGGGAGCCGGAAAGTTTGGTGCATCTAAGGAATGAGAAACTTGATCGAAGAAGATCTCGAGGTGAAAGGCAACTGCTAGTGAGCTGAAAGTTGAGTGAAAATGTACTCGGGCGTGGGTAGATCTAAACATAGGCAGACTCGGCTATTAGATAGGTTGACATCAAATTACCAGTTGACTAGGGTAGACGACTGAAGCAATTGGCCAAGAAACTTACTATGAGTTTGTTACTATTTGTATAGCCAGACTAATTACCTATGAGCAACCAATTGGAAGCCTAGGCAATTGGTGCAGTCGACTAAGGAACATTATGTACCGTGTTTCTATAAGTCAATCCACTGATTGTTTGTGATGCAGGTGTTATCCGAAGAATCAAGAAAATCGGTCATGAGCTACGAGATTCGATCACAATCAATCAGTCAACTGATAGTTATTTGTCGTGAACCATGAACCCTTGTGTTGGTGTAGATAACACTGATAATCGAACTCGTCTTCTAATGTTTGACGAAAAGGTTAAAGTTAGATTCTATTTAATGTGTTGACTAAGTGATCCCTACAAGACCAGACACTAGGCAAAAGTCTAGTTGGGTCGGTAGGACTAGACACTTGGCAGGAAGCCAAGATAGGTTAGGAAGGACCAGACATCTAGCAAGAAAGTTCGGTTGGGTCAGCAGGACCAGACAATTGACAGTAAGACCTAGTGGATTAAGAGATCAAAAGTCAAGGGAGGGTTGGCAACTGGTATGTAAGGTAAGTAAACTAGAGTGGAGAGATCCAATGAGAACGAATGCCAACTTGGGATGACTTAGGCGTTGATCCAATTTAGAGCCAAATGAGAAATCTAGGTTGAGATCAAACTAGATCCTAATCAAGGTTAGACAGGATCTAAGTCATATACTTTGCATATGTCTATTTGTTTCTAACTCTGTGTTGCAGGAATATCTTATATTTTGTTACAGAATCCAATAAACGAACCCGAGTGAATTCAGAAGTAAGATTCAGGCGACGCAATGATTAACATGTTCAGTAGACTGATCATCAAGATCAGTCAACCGAACTACATGGATAAAAATAGCAACCTGATCGGATTAGCCAAGGGAGAAGCAACTGTTAAGTCGATTGTCAGGCTGATTGGATAAGCCAAGAAAGGTTTAATGGATCCGTCGACTAATGAATGTGGTGCAGTCAAAGGCGAAATTTGGACGGAAAGTCGGGCAGGTTCAAAGGATCCGTCGACTGATAAATCAGTCGACCAATAAAGTTCGAATCTCGAAAACCAATCTCGAGTTTGTGGGATCGGATCAGGTGAGGCTTTGATATAAAAGAGGGGCTCGACATCCAACAGAGACACAATTTTGACTACAACTCTATCAAATCTCTGCGCCCATCTCAAGTGTCATGCAAGCTGCGCTTCGAATCAAATCCCCTGACAACCAACGTGATTCTCTACCTCCTTTGTTGTCAGTAACTATTTACTTTTAGCATTAAATTATTTTAGGAGAATTGTAAGAAAGTATTACAATCTTCTACATCATGTGATCGCATTCTCCCTGCCGAGAGTTCTCGGAACGAGATTTTAGTGGATTGCAAACGAAAACGGTCCAAGGGATCGTAAGTCTTCGAGTAATAGTCGTTGAGGCTACAAACCAAGTAAAAACAAAAGTGTTCTTATTTTCAGCTGTGTTCTTCCTATTTTGTTTTTCCACTACATACATGTTTTCTTGAAAATTTTACAAATTCAAAAGGAAAAATTTTAAAACGAGATTCACCCCCCCCCCCTGTGGTATCAAAGCAGGGGTGCTTTAATTTGGTGCAACCATCGAATATAGTATTGTTTTTCTGGAAGATTTCTTTAGTTTTCGTTCAAGCACTACTTACCCAAGACCGTATAAAGTCTTGAAAATTTCATTTGACGAAGGATACAGCACTGTCCAACCACCACTCTTTAATGGAAATGATTTTCCAGGAAGAGAAGAATGGAGATTTTCTTGAAAACGGACATTGAAACATGGTTTAGTATCCGAAAATGATACATATATCCGGTAGATGAAGCTGGTGAACTCCTCGACCTAGGAAAATGGGACCCTGAAATGAAGAAGAAGGCCAAGTTGACTCGAAGGCACTCAACACTCTCCAATGTGGTCTAACAAAGGTGGAGCTCAACCGAGTCGGTCCATTCAAGAACGCCAAGGAACTATGTGATCGACTAGTCAAGTTGCACGAAGGAATTCGAAGGTAACCAAACGAGACTTGCTACTTAATCAATTATTTAATATCAAAATGCAGGATAGAGAAACCGCGACCCAATTACACGCGAGGATCAATGTCATCCTCAACGGGATCCACCTTATTGGCCACCAACTTGAAAATCGAGACGTGATAAGGTACGCACTTAATTCTTTTCCTCGAAATGCACTATGGGCATATATGGTAGATGCCTATAAAGTCTCGAGGGATCTATCACTACTAACATCTTTGGGGATAGATGTCACTATAGGTGATGTCACACCCCATCTGAGTTTGACATGATATGTGTTAGATAGTTTTCACTAGCTAAGGTCCATATAGATAACAACAATTTCATGTCATGGAGAAGGGGAGACAAGCCTCAGCCTGAGCCAACACTAGCAAAGGATGAGGAGTTACCTGATCTAGATATTACAAACTTTCCTCAGCTACCCCTACTTTACAGGAGAGAGTGATCAGACAATTTTCGATAGACTGTAGTTAGTGTTTCATAAACTCGAGGAGCAACAACAGGCCCGACATCTTAAGATCATGGAGATGTTCACATCTTGGAACACAGGTCACCCTCCCCCACCTCCTCCAGTAGACTAGTAGTTCTGAGCTTATAGTTTGACATCTTTTTGTATTAACTATGTTTGACTTGATGTTTGTGACTATGTCCGTTTGGTTTGTTTTTCTACACTTTGACTAGTTGACTTTGATATAGTATTGACTCATTGTTGACTCACATTGACTTAGTTTGGACCTAATTAATCACTTAAACAAACCATATAACTAGAAACTGCGAATCATGCATGCTTGGACTCTAGGATCTTTTATTGCTTGATAAATTGTTTAAATGAATATTTATTGCAAGCTTTAAAAGCCCTTATTTTTATTCATTGCTAGTAATGTTTTAAATGGATTTAGAAGGGATAGAATGTTTTTTAAAGTATTTATTTTTC
Organism: Hedychium gardnerianum; assembly: GCA_038050645.1. Taxonomy (NCBI): domain Eukaryota; kingdom Viridiplantae; phylum Streptophyta; class Magnoliopsida; order Zingiberales; family Zingiberaceae; genus Hedychium; species Hedychium gardnerianum. Next base: position 2,598,290 of record JBBUKS010000021.1, read on the forward strand.
TTAAAACTCGTTTTCAAATCTCTTTTAATTTTTTTTTAAAGTTTTTTTTAAAAACCTTCTAAATTTTTTACTTAAAATTATTTTTTAAATTTATTTTACATTTTAATTATTTTTATAATTTTTTTACCTCTTTTCATTTTGTTTTTATTTTTTAAATACTTTTCAAAATGTCTCCATATTTTTCAAAATTTCTTTTTCAAATACATTTTCAACAAAAATTATATATTTTCTTATTCAAAATTTCTTTTTCAAATATTTTTTTCAATGTTTTCTTTTTTCAAAATTTATATTTCAAATACTTCTTCAAACAAAATTATATATTTTCTCAAAATTTCTTTTTGAATATTTTTTTTAAAAAAACAATTCTCTCTCAAATATTCTTTTTCAAAACTTCTTTTTCAAATCTCTTTCAAACCCTTTTAAAAAAAATTCTAAATTTTCTTTTCTATCGTGCTTTTAAAAATTTTTTTTTCAAAATTTCTACCAAAAATTTTCTATTGATTTTTTATTTTTGTCAAAGGGGGAGAGGATAGATCAAAAGTTAAAGAGTTAAGGTTTTTGCCTTGTTTTTTTTTTAGTTTTTTTTAATATCTCTAAAAATGTTAATAACAAGGGAGGGATAAAATTAAGGAGTAATGTTTTAAAACAAACCACTTAACTTTCTATTTTAGCTGTATTTTCTTAACTTTGAATCATGTTGTCATAAATCAAAAAGGGAGAGATTGTTAGTGCAGGGAGCACCAAATAATCAAACTTTAGTTTTGACATTGGCAAAGGTTCAAAGTTAAACTATGTTGTGATCTAACAAAGTTGATCTAGTGTGTAGGTAGCTCAAAAGAAAGCCCTAGTAGGTGACTGGATACTAGGCAACGGAAAGCCCTAATAGGTCAGCTAAACCGGATACTAAGCAAAGGAAAACTCTAATAGATCAACTGAACCGGATACTAGACAAAGGTGGAAAACTTGACAGATCAATGCCACCAGGCGAAAAGTCTAGATGGGACCGGACATCTAGCAAGTCGATGGGTCAACAAGGACCGAACATCGAGGGAAGCTTGAGGGTCAGAAGATCAGATGCTAAGCAGGAAATCCAAACAAGTCTGAGGACCGGATGTTTGGCATCAGTAAACTCTTCTGAGTAGAATAGGTACGGACGAGTTCCTTTAAGGGAACAGTAGGCGTCTGTCCAACCTAGAGTTTCACTGAAAATCCAAAAGTTGAGATTGAACAGTGGCAAATTGTCATATCTAATATTTGTTATACTATTAGTGTTGTGCCAACTCTGTGGTACAAGGATTTGAAATTGGAGGTTGGCCGGAGTCGGTTGATTCCAGGCGACCGGTTCTAGGCGACCAAAGGTTTAGGCGCCTGGATGGGGATCAGCGCCCTGAAGGTCGCTTGGATCCAAGCGCCCGAAAGGCTTTCAGGCACCTGGATCGAGATAAACTCCGACGGAATCAAGCGGATAGAGGTTCAGCCAGGTTACGTCACGTCAACATCTAGGCGTCCGAAAGAAGATAAGACTAGTCGGATAGAGGTTCAATGAGAAGCCGCCACGTCAGCAATCTACGTGCCCAAAAATGGATAAACTGCGACAGTGTCGGGTCGGATCAGGCCGAGCTGGTGCACCCGAGGCCGATCCAAGCGCCCGAAATGGTCAATAAAAAGGGCCTCCATCGACATTACGTTGAGGCGCTTCTCCGACAACCAAGCTCTGCTCCTGATCTTCTAAGTCTTGTGGGTATACGTTATTGTCTTCCGTGCTTTTACTTCTCAAGGTTATCGGTCCTTATCTTTTATAAAGACATATCTCTTTCTCTTTTAAAGAGAAAGCTAGTGAATTGTCCATCGAAAGCGATCAACGATCGTAGGCCTTAGAGTAGTAGCCAGAAGCTGCGAAAAAACAAACATCTCCCTCTCCGATTGTTTTGTACATTCCGTTGAACAACCCCCCCCCCGCTTTAGCGCTTTTCCGATCCTACAATTGGTTGCTTTGGAAGACCTCCCAAAGCACCCTTTGCATATAAAGGTAGCTTAGTTGATGAAGGTCCCTCGCTTCACTTAAGGATTGTTGTCTCAAGCTAGCAATCAAGACAAAAAGTTTCTATTTGCCAAGAAGAATGAGCATGGATGCAAATGATATCCTTTCTACGCTTTAAAAAAAGTATACAAGTAACGTGCAACATGATTATCATAGTGCATAAGCAATTATTATTAAGTTACTATTTAAGATTAGCTAAATTCATAAATTAAAAAAAAAAGTACACCAAAAATTAGTTTGCACCTTATCTAAACATTAAATACTATTAAAAACTAAGTTTTTGTAGCTTGTGTTGGTACAATCATGCGCTAGGTAATTGAATCCAACCAATTTTGTTAGATGTGGATGATAAATGGTTTAAAAAATAGGCTTATCTTGTTATTCTGATATCTTTATCATATGTGCACAGGTGCAGAAATTGATGAGTAACTAAAGGTTTAGTAATGATTCAACATGTGCTTAGTACACGGATTTAAAAAATACAAGAGCTTTTTGCTATGTAAAAAGGTTCAACATGCTTGGTAGAAGATCAATAGATCTTGGTAGATGGAGAACGCCAACATAGATACACAAAAGGTCAAGGTTGAGCAAGAGCGCAACAGGAATTGTTGAGAAAGACTTGGAAGCAAAGCTTCTAGGTGAACGGATGAAGACTCAAAAGCAACGTCTCTTACAAGATGAAATTCTAGAGGTAAGGTCCCTTGGCAAGTAAAGAGGGTTTCGACTCCTGAGAAATTACAAGCTACTATAATGTTTCCTGTGTAGAGGTTTAGTTAGGCATGTATTCGACTAAGGAATAAATGTTTTGCGTTATAGTTGATAATCGAGCTTGATATCATGTTATGTCGAGATCCTCAAGCAAATTTAGTTGAAAGAACAGTTGAATCTCAACTGTAGATGTTCTATAAACAAACAGAAGCGTCCTATTTCAGCCTAAGTTGACTAAACGAGAATTAAGTGGACTGCAATGATTTAAGTAGTTAATGTAGTTGACTGCTTAAAAAAGGTTGCTCTTTATGTGAATTAAGTTGGATCGGAAAATTAGGTTGCTGAGATAAATATGAGTCACTTGAACCTAGTTTAAGTCAATTAGAAATGTTATCCGTTGACAAATAAGTTTGTGATCTTATACAATAAAGTTGACTAATGAGGATTTAAGTCGACTGAATAAATATTGAGTTGACTTAAGAGTAGCTATTCATAAATAAGTAAAGTCGCTTGACAGGGTTCAAGTTAATTAATGTTGATTTAAGTTGACTAAATAAATATTGATTCAACTTAAGAATAGTTATGTATAAATAAGGCTTCCATGATCAGTGCTTCACTCAACCGGAGAAGATTTAAGTCAATTGGATTTAAACAAAACAACTGCATGAAGTTAATCCAAACTTAATTTGAAAACTACAATGTCAATTCTACAGCTTAAGATTCTCATACTCTTGCTGTTTTTATGATCTTTTAATACTCTTTTTAAAACCTAATCTCTTGTGCTATTTTTGTTACAAGGTTTATTTTCGCGCTTGTAAAAACAAAAGCTTTTGTACTAGGTTTCTCCATCTCTTGAAGGAGAACAATTTTAGTGAAATTTTCAAGTAACTCATCCAGCAAGTAGGACATGAAGTAGAAGTGGAAATCTAAACCACATTAAAAATCATACTAGTAATATTTGTCACTATATTTGAGCTTGAGCATTGTATTTTATATAAGAGTGTGAAATCATTTTAATTTTCAAGTTTCTAGCTATTCACCCCTCTTTAGTTGTGCCATTGATCCTACATCTTACTCAAGAAAAAACAAAGACAAATGAGGTGAAATTTTTGATAATCATCAGTGATAATAATAAATGATCAACTCGTAATCAACATACACTTTACTCTCTCATGGTTGGAATAGCTCAATAGCTCTCAAGATTCGCAACCAAATCTCACAGCAAGGATATTAAAAATGTAACCATCCAACAAATTATTTTCATTTATTGCCTCTTTTTCAATAAGTAATATCTTCTCTTTAGTTTTTGTTGACCCTTGATGTTTATATCAAAATTGGGCATGAAGTGGATAAGTCATCCACTTAACCTATAGTCTACTCCGTGTGATGCTGGGATTAAGTTGGTCTATCTCAACTAATCAAAGAGTGAAGCAACATGATATTGCATTTATGCATATAAAACAAAAGAAACACTCACTGCCTATGCATAGGCTTATACATGTCAGCCCGAAATAAAGATTCACTAAGAGAAAATATAAAAAGACCATTTCTTACTAACTCTAGCAGATTTTACTACACAATTTCGATACATTATGTAAAATAGTAATATTTTACCCCAAATAAGTATCTTGTCTCAGATAATGCCTAGTTGAAACATCAAAAAAAATTAGTGAATTCTTAACAGCAGTATGTACAACTTTTATATCAATCTACACAAATTTTAAGTCAGTGTGTTGGTAAACAATTGAATAGCTTCCAAACCTTCAGAAGTGTTTTCATTCTCTCATTTGATACCATGAGATCCAAAAACATAAACAGCTCTGCTCTTAAGTATCCTGGGCAACAAATTTCATGTTTTTCCTAATAAATAAAATTATATTTTTCTACTGGTCTACATCAATCAGTTGATTAAGATATACGGCTTCCTTAAGGGACTAAACTAGATAATTTGTACCTTTTACTTTCTCAGTGATATCTTGGCACAAAGATATGGTTTTAATAAAGAAAAATGACCAAAATTAAACTTGAGATAGAAATCTCTAGAATATGCCTGCCTATTGAACAGTTTCGACACAAATTAAGCTGGGATAATGAGATAATATCGACACCATCACATGCGATCTTCCTTATCATGAGCTAATAATCCCTTAAGGAGCAACAAATTAAATTTTTAATGCAATAAATCATAAAATCCTGTGAAAAAAATCTTACAACAATGATTAATTAAAGAACAATGAACTGTTTCAACTCCAACAGTGCAAAATTCTTCATATATAGTATGTTTAAACAATAGGCAATTATGATTGTTGAAATACTTTTGTTTTTTTAAAACAAAAATGCTAAAGAAAAATCTGAAAATTTTGATGAGTCACTGTCTCAAACTAATCTTCACATATGAAAAACAAGGGAAGAAGTTGAAGTAATATCATGTTGAAAGTTCCTGAAGGAATGAAAGTATTCCGAGACATGAGAAGAATTTCAAACAAGTTATATAATCACCATAGCCAATTCATATTTAATTTACCATTTAATTCAAGAATCTCGGGAAATCAATACAGGCAACCAGAGGTCATGCAGACTAAAGCACGCCCATTGAGATTTTAAAGCCTTTCAATGAATATAGACAGCAAAAGAAAGGAATATCACTCACAATCTTCAATTCCATCAAACCATCATGCGGCTGATACGTCGCCAATCCCCTGACACTCAATTCTTGCTCCTCCAACAACAATGAGTCCTTCCAATTATTCACCAACCAATCACGGATCAAATCCAGCGACAACTAAGACGCAAAGAAACAAAAAGTAAAAACAATCGTCAGAACCCAAAAAAAAAAGGAAAACGTTTTTTGAAAGATAAAAATAAGAAGAGATATCTCGTACCCGGTTCTCAGCCAGGCCGAGCTGCACGAAGCCATCAGGATTGGATGAGGCATCATAGGGATCCTCGGCGCACCTCTTCAATCCGACATAATAGGGATTATCGTCGCCCCTGGCGAGGGCGGCGCCGCGAGAGGAGATGCGGGAGGGTCCGGCGGATCCACGGGGGGAGAGGAGGTTCCTCGAGAACGAGCGATGAATGGAGGTGAGCTCCGGGAGGTTGGATTCTGAGGAGGAGGAGGGAGGAGGCGAGGAGGATGAGGAGGGACGCTGGCGGCGAAGGTAGAACTGGAGGAAATAGAAGAGCGCGCAGGGGATGAGGGAACCAAGAACGAGGCCACCCCTCCCCTGGACTACTGCCTGGAGAGGGACTATGAGGCGCATGGCAGCGGTCCGAGTTGAAGACGGATATGCGCTTTTATTCTCGGAGAGGAATGGAGGAGCAGGTTATCGGCCGGAAGCGGAGCTGAGGAGGGAGGCCATCGAGTGGAGGAGAGGTGGCTGTCAGTCCAGGGCTTTAAGATTTGACGGAGATAATTAGGCGAATATCTGCCGCTACTTGTGCGGACGTGGTCGGATAGAGGGATTTGGGGTTTATTCTAAGCCGATGTAAACTATTTTACTGCGTGCCTGACTTTTTCGACTAAATACCAGCATAATTATAATAATCATAAATAACCTAAATAGTTTAATCATTTTTTTTTTCCATTGTTAACTTTCTTAGTGTAGCAAATTCTTAATCAATAAAGATTTATAAATTCATTTATTAACCTGTGATTTAGTTAATAAACTTATTAATTGGTTACTTGTAGAATCATTCCATAACTAAAATCAATTCATTAGCTATCATAACAATTAATTAACCCAATTAACTAAACCTATAAATAATTAGACTTCACAATTAATCTGGTCATTAATTAGCTCATTAATTAATCAATTAAATATTAATTAATCTCATTAACTTCTCTATTAATTACTCATTCTGTTTACTCAACACATGTACAACTCCTTTTAAATCGATTCGTGTATTAGTTCATCATCTAATGAATCGATAAATTCACAAATAGGTATTAGCAATCACCCTAAACTTGTTAGTAAGCGTACAGTCTAAAATTATCTAATTAATTAACGAAAACTAATTAATCACATAAACAATTAATCAACCTAGTTACCAATCGCTTCTCTTCTCTGACGATAGCGGCGTCCATTGACAGTAACGCTAACAGTGCGAACAAAGGAGGTAGACAACAGCGATCTCTAAGTGTAACCCTTGTGATTTTTCCTTCCTCTTCTTTTCTCATCTCGGCAGTGCAGCGGCACACAGCGGTGGTCAGCAGCAACAATCACGCCTGCTCGTGACTACTCGCGAGCAAGAGGGGAGGCGACACGTGCTGTTGATCACCCGCGGCGGTTAAGAGAAAGAGAGGCATTGCTCGAAAGCTCAGCGTCAGCGGCGGTGAAGGCGTCAGTGGCGATGGAGGCGTCAGGCAAAGACGGATGGCGGTTCACAGGCTCACGTATGCGAGTGGGGAAAACATAATTAAAACCTAATCTAATCAACAAAACTTACGTTTAGATTCCCAGTTTAAATAGAATAATCCAAAAAAACTTTCTAAACACTTAATTATTTATCCTATTAAAATATATAAAAAATCATTTTAAATTTCAAAAATTCTAATAAAATCTTATATATTCTTTTATGTTTATTTCTTTATTTATTATTAGTTATTTCAATATTTCATTTCATATTAAATTAAATTAAGTCTTAAATTTATTAATTTGATCACTTTTCTTCTATATATATATATATATTTAAATGTTGTATGTTACATTCTCTCCTAGTAATAAAAAATTTGATCTCTAAATTTTCTACTTAAGGTGTAACACTAAAGTATACTCCGAATATAAGTAGAAGCAAGTATCCACCGTCCGTATTAAAAATATGGAGGTTATTATATGCTTATGCTAAAACTAAGGGGGTAATAACTAAGTAGTATATTATTATACTAATCTATTCTAGTATCTTGAAAGGGCCCTAAACATTAGGGAGAAAGCTTCCCTATGACACTACATGATAATCTATTTCTAAAATAGATGATTACTACTATACGGGTTATGAGTCCATCGTGCTTCCACTTTTCTCTCATTGTTATCTGTCTAATTATTGTGGCCAAAATCCACCAGATGTAAATAGTCTCCCCAACTACTTTCAAAGTCCATTACGCATGCTCGTAGTAGATCCTCCAATCCCTAAATGGTGTATTTCGTTTGTCCATCTATCTGAGGGTGAAAGGTTGTACGGAAATGGAGTTCTATTCTCAGAGCTTGTTGGAAATCCTACAAGAATCACGAGATGAACACATGGGTCTCGATCATAAATATTACTCAGGGATATTCCTTGAAGTCTGGTGATCTCCCTATAGCATCATTCTACCAAACAATCCAAAGAGTCAGCCTTATGGCTCAGTAGGAAATGAGCGGACTTGATTAATCGATCAACGATCGTCAAATCTAATCATGTCCCTTCTGGGTTCTTAGTAATCCCCCCTTGTAATATGTTATCATTCCCACTTATATACAGAATCTTCTGATGTAAGTCTGCTAGTCTCTAACTCTCTGTGGGTTATGGGCTCACCACGCTTTCGCTGCACCACTCTGATGTTCTGTCTTCACTTGTTGACACACCAAGCATCAAACTGCAAAGTCCGCAATGCCCGTCTTCGTACCGTTCCACTAGTTGGAGCGTTTAGGTCTCAATACTTACGAGTACCTCCTTGATGAACTATGAATTGTTATCGATGTTCACCCTAAAGTAGGTCTTCTTTAATCGGGGGTGTCTTGGTAACACATAGTCTTCCTTGAGATTTCTTGCTTAACGCATTTTCAGTTCTTCTAGTTCCTTTAGCTCCATGCGATATGGGTCTATGATATTGGGGTTGTCCCTGAAAGTATCTCAATCACGAACTCCACTTGCCTTAGAGGTGACAAAGTAGGGAGTTCGTCTGGAAATACATCTGTGTATTCTCAAACTATACAAATGTCAGTGGAGTGATGTACTATCATCGTTAAACCTTATCAACGATAGTAGTTACCTCCGACATCTACTGGACAATAGCTACTTGGTTGTTAGTGTCATAATAAAGAATACCCTTTCATCGTTAGTCCTGACAAATTCTCAAGATGGTTGGTCTATAGACCGCAAGGTTACTACTCTTAACTAATAGTTGACTATAGCATGATAAGTGGCTAACCAGTCTATGTCTATAATGATGTCAAATTCCACCATTTCTAATACTTGTAGGTCTACGGTGAGAGTATGTCTACCAAAGTCTAGGGTGTGACCTTAACTTCTTGACTGGTGGTCAATACCTCCCCTGATTGTATCGTTATCGCTAATCCACACGATCACAATGTCAAAACTCCCCTAATCTTACTCATATATTCTCGGTCTAATGTCTCTCCAAAAAGTATCGACAGAGGGTCTGGACATTTTGATTTGAATGTAGGCTTCAAGACCTTGGATGAATAGAACATGTGGTTAAAGTCTTGAGGTATTTAGTTGGGGTAACGTTCAGTGAGTCGACTAAACTTTGCCTTGTATTACACTACAGTCACCCAATTTAAGATTCAGAAACTCCTAACGATGAACTATTCAAGAAATGCTATCTCTAAATAGCCTTTCGAAATAACTATCAATTGACACTCTGCTCCTTGAAGATTGTCTTATGCAATTCCCACCAAGTAACAACTAGATCTCATAAGTGTTCAACAGCTAGCTCCACCTTCTTTGCATCACTACAGGTCATATACTCATATGTACCTTCGAGGTTATCTAATAGGTATAAGCGGTCCACGGGTCAAAATCCCTATGGAATATAGTACATCGATCCTCTATAGACTGACTAGTATTGGTATATACGCTTTGTCTATTACCCAATTGGTAGTGGCAGAGGCGAGTATGATTGTTGGTGTTTCCTAAGACTATACTCCTTGATTTCCAATAGGTTGTTGACGAGCCCGACCCCTTCTTCCTAACTCGGTATCAGTCGGCACCAAAGAAGAATCTACATTCTATGCATCAAGTTTGGGTCCCAAAGTGTCAACAATTGGTCACTTCCGTGGTCGACCCCGACCACAACCACGAATAGGGTTGACTCACTAAGTGTAATCCTGCTAAACCAAGTAAGTGAGCAACTAATAGATAGGTATAGAAACAACTAAAGACACACTAATTTCTTATAGCTCAGAGTTGTCCTTCGACTTACCTAGCGCCTCAAAACTCGAAAAATTGTAAATCGAAACAAGATGAAAATCCCAAAAACACCAAACCTCCCATAATCGAAATCGAACCATTCTTAATACCAATAAAATTATCACGCCCCGAGGGTATACTAGCCTGTAAGACCGGATAATACCCCTAGTGACAACATAGAAATACGATATCAAACTCAGTTCATTGAAAATAAACATCGACTCAAAATAAAACTTGCTAACTTTTTAGATACTAATGAGGGTATGTATGCATATACATGTAAGTATACTAAATTGAAAAGATAAACATTAATTTTTATTTTAACAAAACTCGAAGATTCGATAAAAATAAGCAAACTAAAATAGCAGTGGAAAAGAAACACCAACATAATTTGAAGAAAATCAAAAGTTGATATCAAGTGGGATCAACAATCAGGACCTTTGAGCGACATGATATATCCTCTACTTGTTAACCTAGAAATAGAAGGAAAAGCAAGGGGTAGTGATTACAATGACTTAGCGAGTATAAGAAAGTTTGTGCATGATACTAAATATACAGAATCAAAGGAAGCAATCTCAGGTAATATTACTTACTAACAAAAGTAAGTGCACCAATATAATCATCTACTAACAAAATCATAAATAATAATATAACCCTTCACTAACCTACTCAACCAAGTATAGCCAATAAGTCGGGAGTACATACAGTACATCCAAAAACCACCTGCATAAAATCAGCACATAACAATCATATAACAGGTTCTCATTGCGCACAAACTCATGCTACCACTATCTAATCTAATGGGTAGTCAAGGTCATTGTCTGCAAGCAAACTCATACTATCACTATCTGATCTAATAGGCAGACAGGATGAGGTAACTATCTAGCTCCTCAGCTACTAACTACGAGCAAAATCACATTACCACAATCTAGTCTAGTGGGCAGTCAGAGCATATAAATGTCACTGTCTACGGGCGAACTCACACTACCACTATTTGATCTAATGGGCAGACGAGATATGTAGCTATCTAGTTACGGACTGTGAGAGAAACGCTCTACCACTATCTGGTCTAGTGGGTAGTCCAAGTATGTATTTCATATACAAAGCAATAATAACCAAATAAGCAATAATAATCACATCCAAGAGTAAAGCTCTACAAGATACATTATGGTATCGCTAACATAAAAACATAAGTATAAACAATAAATAGTATGGATAACAACGAGACTGCATGAATATCAAGTAGATTCAAATAAGGACAAACAACTAAGTATCAACTCGAGTAGAGTCAAGGTAAGCAAGTAAATGCTACCTAATCAAAATGAAAGAAAATCATGCACTAAGATCAAATATCTCAAGAGGTCAAAGAAGTAACTACCCATCTTTATTTGTAGCATGTCCTAACAGTCTTCACGTCAGAGGATTTGCTTCAAGCTCAAATTCAACATGTATAGGATACGAAGCAAAACTAAATACTATCATAATTCCAATAATCATAAATAACTTATGTAGGTTAATCATTTATTCCCCTTTTTTCTATTGATTATTTAACTTTCTTAAACCTAGTGTAGAAAATTTTTAATCAATAAAGTTTTATAAATCCATTTATTAACCTATGATTTAGTTAATCAACTTATTAATTGGTTACTTGTGGAATCATTCCATAACTAAAATCAATTCATTAGCTATCAGAACAATTAATTAACCCAATTAACTAAACCTGTAAATAATTAGACTTCACAATTAATCAGGTCATTAATTTTCCCATTAATCAATCAATTAAATATTAATTAATCTCATTAACTTCTCTATTAATTACTCATTCCGTTTACTCAACACATGTACAACTCCATTTAAATCGATTAGGGTATTATTTCACCATCTAATGAATCGATAAATTAACAAATAAGTATTAACAATCATCCTAAACTTGTTAGTAAAGCACAACCTAAAGTAATTATCTAATTAATTAAGAAACTAATTAATCTCATAAAAAATTAATCAACCTAATTACCAATCGCTTCTCTTCTTCAGTGGCAGCGGCGTCGGCCGGCGGTAGCGGCGTCGGCAGACGGTAGCAGCGTCGGCAGACGATGACGCTGACGACGCGAATAGAGGAGGCAGGCGACGGTGGTCTCTCGGTGTAACCCTTGTGATTTTCCTTCATCTTCCTTTCCTCTTCTTCTCTCGTCTCAGCAGCGCGACGACACACAACGGTGGTCGACGGCTGTAGGAGCACCTGCTCGCAACTACTCGCGAGCAAAAGGGGAGGTGGCATGCATTGTTGATCATCCGCAACGATTAAGAGAAAGAGAGGCGTTGCTTGAAAGGTCAACGTTGACGGCGGTGAAGGCATTGGGAGCCAGCTCACGTATGTGGGTGGGGAAAACATAATTAAAACCTATGATTTAATCGATAAAACTTAGGATTAAATTTCAATCAACTTCCAGTTTAAATAAGATAATCCTAAGAGGCTTTCTAAACCCCTAATTCATTTATCCCATTAAAATATATATAAAAAATCATTTTAAATTCTAAAAATTCCAATAAAATCTTATATATTCTTTTATGTTTATTTCTTTATTTATTATTAGTTATTTCAATATTTTATTTCTTATTAAATTAAATTACGTGTTAAATTTATTAATTTGATCACTCTTCTTATATATATATATATTACAAGCATGGTTGTCGCAGCAATAGTTAGACGTAGCATTGAAGTTTTGGAGTGAGATGAGAGTGAGAGGGTGTTAGCAAATGATGATGAAGCCTATGGTCGAGCTTTTCTTTTATAGGCTAGGTTCGGTCTATCGATCAGGTTCAATCTACCGATCAGGTTCGGTCTATCGATCCACCTGATTGGTATACTGATAGCTTCGAAAATCAGATCCAGATCTAGTTTATCAATCGATCGATCTATAGGTTCAGTCTATCAATCCAACCCTCAACCATATATTCTAGCAACATCAGCTCCTCGATGTTGATATTCTATCACATCAGCCAATCAACTCTTATCCTTGACCACGCCTTATGCCACATCGCAAGTCAACCCTTATCCACGTGCCATGTCAGCCAGGTGATCCTTATCCCATACCATGTCAGTCATCCAAGACTTATCCTGTCTACCTCGAATGTCACATCAGCACATAGGACATCTCGGCTGACACCTCAGCATTCGGTCGATCAAACCTCCTTTTCGGTCTATTAAACAATTAGGTCTACTGATCGGCCTGATCGATCTACCGAACCTTGCAAAACATGATTAGCATAGAATATGATAATTTAAGCAAAAAAAGGTTTGCCAGCTACTTAAATGTCCGATCTTGACTTTGTAATCTGAGTGAAATCCTTAGTTGGATCATCACCTAAGATTGTCCCCATAACGAGGACTCATCTTTATCCGTTCTTTTTTTTTTTGGAAGAGTCACTCTACTCCAGGAGCTTATCTCAACTTACCAATTGTCAAACATCCAATCCTCTAGACCTGTTTGGACTTCCTCTGCTCAATATCCAATCACTTGACCCGCGAGGGCTTTCTTCTGACTCGATGTCCGATCGAGCCAACCCATCGAATCCACCTTGCTAGATGTCCGGTCTACTAACCCATCTAGACTTCCGTGCTTGATGCCCTTGATCTGCTAAGACTTTCACTGCTTAGTATCTGGTCTAGCTGACCTACTAGAACTTTCACTTGCCTAATATCCAATCAACTTGACCTACTAGATTTATTTTGATTGAGTTATCTACACACTTGATCAAACCATTATATTATAATAAAATTTAACTTTGAACCTTTGCCAATATCAAAACTTAGATTCAATTATATGGTGCTTTCTGCACTAACAATTTCTCTTTTTTTTTATAGCAACCATGTTCAAAGTTAAGGAAAATAATTTTCAAAAGCTCCCCATTAAATTAAACTCTCCCCTAAATTTAACAACCTTGAGGTTTTGAAAATACTTTAATTTTTCAACACTTAAAAAAACTTTAACTTTTAACCCATCCATTTTCTCCCCCTTGACTAAAGAAATCAATAATTTTTAGGGAAAAAAATCTCAAAAATATATTTCCCAAAAATAACAAATGTAGTATATGGAAATAATTTTTTGAAACAATATTGAAAGTATACTTAAGAAACTCAAGGGTTAAAAAAAAATTCAAAATTTTTCAAGTATTTAAGAGATTTTTCAAAATTTTGCTAAGTATTTAAGAATTGTTTTTGCTAAGTACTTAAAAAAATTTCAAAGAAATTTTTTACTAAGTACTTAAAGATTTTTCAAAATTTTTACTAAGTACTTAAAAATGTAATTTTTTCAAAAATATTTTGGATTTTAGAAGATAAGTGTTTCAATAGATTTTCAAAAATATTTTAAAATATTTTGAAATAGGATTTTTCAAGTAAGAAAAATTTCAAAAAGTTTTGAAATTCTAAATAAGACTTTTTAAAAAATATTTTAATTTTAGAAAATAAAATTTTCAAAAAAAAAATTAAAAGTTAGAAAATACAATTTTCAAAAATATTTTGAAGTTTAAAAAAATTCAAAAAGGGATTTTCAAAAATATTTAGAAAATAAAAAGATTTTACAATAACATTTTAAGTTTGGAATCAAGCTTTTTCAAAAAGCTTAAAAATAATTTTATAGTTTCGAAAAAATATTCAGAAAGATTTTCACATAATATTTTTAAACTTTAAGTAATAATAAGATTTTCAAGAAATATTTGAAAACTTTAAATAAGATTAAAATAAACATGAACCATGAGTACAAAGAAGATTATCAATGCTTCCAGTTAAATACTTAAACAAACTTGGAAAATAAAAGAAAATTATCAATGCTTGCAATAATTGAAATTAAGCCATTAAGACTTAAGCAAGATAAAATGGGTTCTTAGTGTCCAAGTATGTGTCTTATTTTAACTTTAAACATTGTTAAAGCATGGCTAACTAACTCTAGATTTAAAAATAATATTTAAAAATAAATCATCTAATAAATTATCCTCGGAAGAATGTCTAATTTCTTTTTCCTTGACTCAAATGATATTGAATGATCATTAAGTTTAGTTGGAAGTTAATCACTTAAGTGATCAATTTGTATTTATACTCCTTGATTTATTTTGATGTACTTAGTCTACATCTGGAATTAGGAGTTAGGTCCTAATATCTCATGCCCACCTACGTGGCTCAGTACACAATCAAATTAAACTTAGGTGTTGTGAGATGCAATGACTCCTTAAAATTATAGGTACATGATTTCTAAGGTAAAACCTAGGCTAGATCCATTTTGCAAATAAATAACTAAATAAGTAAAAAAACATAAATAAGAAATAGTTTATTCTACTAAACACATTCCTAATTATCTTCAGAGTATGCTAAATTTAGCTTCTGGTAAGGATTTAGTGAAAATCTTTACTAAGTTTGATTTGGATTCAATATAATCAAGTACAATATCACCCCTAGCTACATGATCTCTAACAAAATAGTGTTTCACTTCTATGTGTTTATGTCTTGAGTGATGTTTATGATTTTTAGTTAGGTTGATTGAGCTTATGTTGTCAATTAATACTTTCGAGTTGACAATGGAGCAAAAGTTACAGCTATAGTCATAAGAACTTATTTGTTGAAACTCCCTAGTGGACTAGTTTTGAAATTAAATAATTGTTATTATGTTCCTTCTTTAATAAAGAACATTATTTATATTTTTTTGCTTAAATAGAAGAAGTTTGCATCTAACTTTTAGTAACAATTATTGTTATATTATGTTAAATGATGTTCTTTATGCGACTAGAACGTTATACAATGGTATTTATGCACTAGATATATCCAACAACATATTTAATATCGAAACAAATAGAAAATGCGCTAAACGAAATGATCAATTAACTTCCTACACGTGACATTATCGCCTTGGCCATATAAGTAAGAAACGCATGTCCAAATTACACAAATTTAGAATTTTAGAATTATTTGAATTGGATTCATTTGATACATGTGCTTCATACTTAAAAGACAAGATGATTAAGTTACCTTTTAAAGGAAAAGGTGAACAAGAGTATGATATACTGATCCTTATACATATTGATGTATGTGGACCCATGTCAACTCATGTACGAGGAGGTTATAGTTACCTTCATCGATGATCACTCATGATTTGGGTATGTGTATCTACTTAAATACAAGTCTAAGGCCTTTGGACATGAAGTAGAGAAACAACTTGACAAAAGTATTAAAAAACTTCGATCAGATCGAGGTGGTGAATACTTAAGCCAAGAGTTTCAGGATTATCTTAAGGATAATGGTATATTGTCTCAATGGAATCTGTCATATACAACATAACATAATAGTGTGTCAGAGAGGTAAAACTGAATCTTGTTAGACATGGTTAGGTCGATGATGAATCATGCAAATCTTCCCAAATCCTTTTGGGGTTATGCACTCAAGACAACTGTTTACTTGTTAAATAGAGTCTCGTCTAAGGTAGTCTCTACTATTCCATATGAGATATGGAATGGTAAGAAACCTCATTTATCTAATTTGAAGATATGAGGTTGTCGTGCTTCTTATGTGAAGAAGACTATATTAGATAAGCTAAATGCTAAGTTTGATAAGTGTCTATTTATTGGTTACCCTAAGAAAACTAGGGGTTACCAATTCTATTATCCATACCTTTTGTTTCAAGACATGCTATATTCTTAGAGAAAGAGTTTATCTTACAAGAAAATTGTGAGTGAGGTTGAACTTGAGATAGTTCAAGAGACTTCAATAGACACCAAAGAGATGTCTAATCAAGAACCACATCTGATTACTCATAGGGATGAGGTAATAACTGAACCTGTTGATACACCACCTCTTCGTATATCTAGTAGGACACATCTAATTCCCGAGAGATATGAATTTCTCATAAGTAAATCAAGAGACATGTTACTCATTGAGGATGAAGAGCCTACTAGTTTTGAAGAAGTTTTGAAAAGTTCAGAAATGGACAAATGGTTAAAAACCATGAAGTCAGAAATGAATTCCATGTATGAAAACCAAGTTTGAAACTTGGTAGTCCCACCTGAAATTATAACACCTATTGGGTGTAAGTAAGTTTTTAAGAAGAAAATCGACATGGATGGTAATTTGATTACCTACAAAGCAAGATTGATAGCGAAAGACTATCATCAAAAATATGATATTGACTATAATGAAATCTTCTCACCAATAGTTATACTTAAATTCATTCGGATACTCTTAGCCATAGTAGCCCGTTACGATTATGAGATATGACAAATGGATGTGAAAATAACTTTCCTTAATAGGAACCTGTTCGAGGATGTGTATATGATACAACCCGAGGATTTCACATCTATTGATAAAAATATAATATGCAAGCTTCAACGATCCATTTATGAACTGAAGCAAACCTCCAGGAGTTAGAATATCCGTTTTGATGAGGTAATCAAAGAGTTTGATTTCTCAAAAAAATCTAGACAAACCCTACGTGTACATGAAGGTTAGTGAGAGTACGGTTGTGTTCTTAGTATTATATGTTGATGGCATATTGCTCATAGTAAACGATGTGCCCATTCTACAATTTATTAAAGTTTGGTTATCCAAAATATTCTCCATGAACGACATGGAAGAAGCAACCTACATCCTTGGGATTAAGATCTATAGATAGATCAAAACGATTGCTTGGTCTTTCACAGTCTACATACATAGATAAAGTGCTAAAACACATGGATGAATCCAAGAAAAGTTTTCTTCCTATGAGACATATGATTCACCTTTCAAAATCTATGTGCCCGAGCATACAAGATGAAAGGATTCACATGAGTCAGATCCCGTATGCGTCGATTATAGGATCAATCATGTATACTATATTATGTACTAGGCCCAATGCATCGTACATTGATGTGTATAAATTATGAATGTTTATAAGTATTGTTTGGTATATATTCTCTTGCATTTCATGAGTATGATTTATATTTGTACACCCTATTTCTACTTGATTTCATTGTTGTTACTTTTTTTGTTCGGAGATCTGCTGTTCTCCTATTTTGTTTGATAGGATGCATTTTTTAGAGGGGAAAAATGAAGTATTATCGACATTGGAATGAGAAGTGGAAGCAAGGAACATGCAGTGACCATGTTCCATGACACGGGTGAGTTCCTACGGGCAAAACTAGCCAAAAGACGAAGGAGACGTCAAGTTTCAGCACTCAACATTAGCTGGTCATGCCTTCAAGGCATGACCATGCCTTCAAGGCATGACCATGCCTTGTGCAAACATGGAGAACCTCCCCACAGTAGCCAACAAGGCTCAGCCGTGCTAAGAGGCACGGTCGTGACTCTCTTTGAAGAATCAGCTGAAGACCACAACAGCTAACACGACTCGACCGTGCCAAAAGGCACGATCGTGCCTCTCTCTAAAAATTCAGCCAAGGTTCATAGTGGCCACCACGGTTCGATCGTGCCAAAGAGGCACGCTCGTGCCTCTTCCTGGAAAATCAGCAGAGTCCCACATGGCTCGGTCGTGTCAAATGACACAATCGTGCCTCAACCACACTCTTTGGACGAGGCCAACACAGCGTGGCCATGCCTTTTAGGCACAGCCATGTCGCGTCCTGGTAGGGCCATGTGGGGACTTTCCCTAATAATTGGGGAGGACTATAAAATCCCCAAAATGTGTCCAAATTAGAGGATGAAGGCTCTCCCCTAGGGAGAGGACCCTAGAACTTCCATCTCTTGAGCCGCCGCGACCTCTAGTCCATCATCCAAGCGAGGATTTCATCCAAGAAGACCGCCAACGCATTGATAAGCATCCTTCTCTTCTCTATTATGTGTTTGGGATTATAGAATGTTATTCTTCTTGTCTTTTGGCTGTATTTCTCTCACTATGGAGTAGATCTCCAAATTCTAAGATGTAGGGAGTAACTATGATGTGATGTTGATGAATGAACTAAGTACTTGGTAATTTTCTTATTCTATAAAATGTTTGCTTCTTGTTCTTGCTTGTTTATGTTGTGTATGTGATTGGATGTGGGGAATCTAGGTGATGCTCTAGATTGTATGACCGTGGGGCCTCTAGTGACAGAGGATAACCCTTTAAGCGAACTTTCTTGAGTCATCACCTTGAACAGGGGCTAATTCCCTGCAAGGGATTATATTATCTAATAACGGGATTAATGGGTTTACCTCAATTTGATGTTAGGGAGTAGAATGATAATCTAGATGTATTGTAGAACCCTTAGTGAGAGGGGAACCAGGGACCCTTAGTAACAAGGGGTATCCCTTAAGTGGACATTCTAGGTAACTATCTTACTTATTGACATTGAATTTAGGATAGACACTCCGGTATAACCTTTAGGGGTTCACACTAGTAATGTGGTTAGAGTACCTACAAGATAGTAAACATGGAGGGTAAGGAGGTGAACATATACTTAGGATATTAACTAGCATCATAGTGAAATCAAAATCCTAGAATCATCCCCTTAAGCCAAATTCTCTTAGTGATCTCTCTCTCTCTCTCTCTCTCTCGTGTCTGTGACTTCAAACAACTTTTGATCGCCTAGATAACTAACCTTGCACCTTCATCTAGTGCTAAATCAACAGTCCTTGAGGATCGATATTTTATTACTGACGATAGAATTGTGCACTTGCAATTTCAGAACATTAAGTTTTTGACGCCATTGCCAAAGACTGTTTCAATTTATATTAGTTGATTAGCAAATGGGTTAATCTAGGTTTTTCCTATTTTCTAATAAAATTGTGCTTCTTGTTTTCTTTAGTTTATTTCTGTATTGTTATTTTCTAATAACTTTGATTTGAAGGTGATAATCCTGTTTTGCATGCGAAGATCTAACCTTGTAGGAAATCTCCTATATGTGGATTCTGAGATCGACAAAACATTCAGACGAAGAAGAAATTTGCAAAGGCAAGTAGAAGCAGAGCAATTTCAGACAATCATGGCAAACAAACCTATAAAAGATTATGTTGCGCCAATACAAGAGGCTTGAGGTCTAACATTACCAGACTTACAATTGAAGCTAATAATTTTGAACTCAAACCGATAGTGAACTCTATGATACAACAAAATTAGTTTGGTGGAAGACCAACTGAAGACCCTAACCAACATTTAGAGACATTCTTGGAAATCTGTGGTACAATGAAAGTTAATGGACGTTATTAGATTGCTTTTATTCACCTTTTCATTAAGAGATAGAGCTAAAGATTGACTAAATTCTTTGCCAGCGAATAGCATAACCACTTGGGAAGAGTGTGTGCAGAAATTTTTGAAAAAAAAATTCCTCCTAGCAAGACAGCTCACTAAGGAACCTTATCTCAAGTTTTCATGCAAAAGGATGGAGAGTCATTATATGAAGCTTGGGACAGATTTAAAGGACTGTTGTGCCCAATGCCCACAAGAAGTAGTGTCTCCATAGGTTCAGCCAATAGCTCATTATCATGAGTAATCGGTTGTGGTTCTTGACTAGGAGTCTCTTCTATGTCTATTGGAGTTTCTTGAACCTCCTCAAGTTCAACTTCACTTTCATTATTTTCTTGCAAGAGAAACTCTTTCTCTAGGAATACAGCATGTCTTGAAACAAATACATTTTGTTCCAAGGGATGATAGAATTGATAACTCCTAGTTTTCTTAGGGTAACCAATAAATAGACACTTATCAGATTTAACATCCATCTTATTTGATATAGTCCTCTTCACATAAGTAGGACATTTCCATATCTTTAAGTAAGATATGTGAGGTTTTTTAACCGTCCATTTCTCAAATGGAATAGTAGAGACTGTCGTGGTCGGGACTCTATTTATCAAGTAAATAACTGTCTCCAGTGCGCAACTCCAAAAGAATTTGGGAAGACTCGCATGATTTATCATTGACTTAACCATGTCTAACAGGATTCGATTTCTCCTTTCAGATACACCATTGTGTTGTGGTGTATAAGACGGAGTCAATTGTGACAATATTCCATTGTCCTTGAGATAATCTTAAAACTCTTGACTTAAGTATTCGCCACCTCGGTTAGATCGAAGTATTTTAATACTCTTGCCAAGTTGTTTCTCTACTTCATTTCTGAATTCTTTGAACTTTTCAAAGATCTCAGACTTGTATCTTAATAGATATACATACCCAAATCGTGAGTAATCATCGTAAAGGTAATGAAGTAGCTATAACCTCCTCATGCATGAGTTGACATCAATCCATATACATCAGTATGTATAAGGTCAAGCAACTCTCTCACTAGTTTACCCCTTTTTAGAAAAAGATAACTTAGTCATCTTGCCTTTTAAGCATGAGACACATGTATCAAATGAATTTAATTCAAATGATTCCAAACTGTCAATCTTTTGTAGTTCCGACATGCGTTTCTTACTTATATGGCCAAGGCGACAATGCCACAAGTACGAGGTTAATTGATCATTCATTCGAGCATGTTTGTTGCTCGTTTCAATATTGAATACGTCATTGGATATATCTAGCATGTAGATTTCATTACATAATATTTCAGTCTCATAAAGAACTTCATTCAAAGTTATGTAACAACAATTGTTACTAAAAGTTAAATGAAAATCTTTTCTATTTAAACAGGAAATAGAAATAATATTCTTTATTAATGCAAGAATAAAATAATAATTATCCAATTTCAAAACTAATCTATTAAGAAGCTTTAACAAATAAGTTCCGATGACGACAGCTGCAACATTTGCTCCTTTAACAAATAAGTTCAAAACACGTTGAGTACTATTAGAATTGTGTTATTTATCATATTGCATTGAGAGTACGACTAAAATTGTGTCATTATTGAGCTAGCTTATAGGCCGTTTAGGTGTCAGTTGGCTCGAACCCATTGGTGATGTCTTGCCAAGCAAGGTTAGAAGAGATCCCAAACGGTTGGACCATTTTACACCTATATCCACTAAACTAATCTCCCCTTATTATGATCAAGACTAAATGTTAATTTTAGGGTTAATTTCTTTGACAATTCAGCACGTAAAATTCTTTGAATTTTATTAAAACGGACAGTTCTTTAGCAAAATATTCTCCCGCCTAATGCATCCCAATCAAAGCAAAAAAATTAAATTTCTTTTACTTGAACAAAACCAAACTGCATAAAGGTAAAAATAAAATTAAAAAAAAACTTAGTTATTGCATCAAGTATTTTCATCTATAAGTCATAGATTATTTTAAAAATCTTAAATTTATATCAAATTAACATTGTTGCACTTTTAATGACCTCTTGAATTTATTCATATTATTTTAAAATTATTTTGAGCCTTTTAAGTCTAATCTTAATAACTTTAAATTTGTGTTGTTACACACCTAATAGTCCCCTAAATCTATCTATATTTTAATTTCAAATTTGGTACCTTAATACAAAAATAAAAAATTTAAAAATTATCAAAAAACCATAATAAAAAATAAAAAAACTTATTTTTTTAATAGCTAATTATAAGAGAAAAAAAAGTAAAAAGGGAAATGAGAAAAAAAATATATATATAGTAAAAAATAATTTTAAATTTATGTCAAATTAATATTGTTGCATTCCTAATAAATTTCTAAATCTATCCATATTTTTGTTAAAAGAATTAAACTTTTAAGGTTCAAAAATAAATTTTGATAAAAAATAATTGATGATCACTCAAATTTATTCTAAATTTGAGTTGTTATACTCCTGTAATCCTGAATCTATCAATGTTCTTATTTTTAAATTTAGAATCTTAATAAAAAAAATAAAAACCTAAAAATTACAAGAAACCCTTAATAAAATAGTTTATTATTTTTTAAAAAATTCTATTTGTTTAGAAAAAGAAGGAAAATAAAACAAAAGGAGAAAGAAAAGAAACACAAACAAAAACAAATTCAAGGTGTTTTTTTTAAAAATCTTTTATTTCACTTATTTTCTCTCTCTTGTAATTAGTTGTTATATATATATATATAATTAATGTTCTCTTGTAATTTTTAGATTTTATTATTTTTTATTATCATTCAAAATATAAAATTAAAAATATGAATGAATTCAAATCATTCAATAAACCACTAAAGAGTCCAAGGATCATTTTTAGAATAAATCTGAACTTTTTAATACTATGTTTTTTGATCAAAATTTATTTATAAATCTAAAAGGTTTAAATTTTTTTAAAAAATATGAATAGATTTAGGGAGTGTGCAACAGTATTAAAATAACATAATTCTAAGATTGTTTTTAATTTTTTATTAAAATTTTTAATTTTCTATTTTAAAATTTTCTCTCTCTTGTAGTTATTTATTAAAAAATAAAAAAACAAAAAATTATTATTATTATTATTTATTACGACCTTATATATTTTTAATTTTTGTATTAAAATTTAAAATTTAAAAATAAAAATATGGATGGATTAAAGGACATAAAAATGCAACAACGTAAATTTATAATAAATCTGAGTTTTTTAAAATTATTAATAATTTTTTTAATCAAAATATATGAATTTAAAATAATCAATTTTAATAAGAATAAATTTGGGGTTATCAGAAGTGTAGGGGTGTTAATTTGATATAAATTATTTTTTTCATCGAAAGAAATAATTATGTTTTTATTTTAATTTATTTTATTACATTTAAAATATCTTCGGGCATATGATATATTTATTTTGGCCAAAGACTTATAACAATCCTGACAAAAGGCCATATGATATACGTCTCCTTATAGAAGGAGTGGTGAATCCTTTATGGGCTATTCAAATACCTTCGGGTATCTTGACTTATACCCAATCATTCCAGATCCACACCTTCGAGGAGATTCTTGCTTAAGATATAAAAGGATAAGTTTCCATGACCAAGATGACTTGAATATCTCAAGTGTAAGAAAACTTGCACTCGAGTTGCAATGAGATATTCATTGACATGTATAGAATCACATGAAGTCTCATAGCAGGTCACATCCAATGAACTAGTTACTCTTACTTAACATTCATATGTTAACTCTCAACATCCCAATATTTTTAGCTAGCAAGGATTGACTGCTTAGATAAACCAAGGAGTATAACACATGCTAGTCTTACAGAATTGATGATGTACAGTCTCATTAATTCATTGGCTAGGAAAGATATTAATACGTACATAGTTACACACCAAGAGATACCCACTAATTGTGATTCAATCATAATTTTTTTCATGTTATGCATTGTATTTTGGACTTTATTAATTTACTTTAAGATTAAATCATATACATAGGGAATGTATACCAAAATAGTAAATTTTATTTATCTAATAAATAATATAATATCTAAGGCAATTACCTTAGGACATCTCTCAAATATAACAAAGCCCTCCAGTCGGTTGGAGTATGGTCAAATATAATATTGACTGCCTCACTCGGATCGCTAGAGTTCATCGTCTACCGGTCACCTAGAAGCTATTGGTGTTGGGAGCACAATATGTAACCCAAGATTTTGATGTATGACTAAAGTTAAAGTTAGATTTATTGTGATCTAACGAATTGATATCAAGTGTGTGCAGGAGCAGGTTACTTGATAAGTGAAAAAGTCCTAGTAAGTGAAGATAGACAGTAAAAAAGTCTTGGTAAGTGAAGCCAGATAGATGATGTCCTAGTTGGGAATTAGGAAGGAGCAAAGTCTTGTTTGGGAACTAAGCAAGAAAGTCCTAATTTGGAACTAGGTGAAACAAATCGAAATGTGTGAAATCAGCTAGGAGCTGATTGTTTGGCGCAGACAAGTCCGAGTCTGTGGAGTCAATTGGGACCTGATTTCTTGGCAAACAAGTCGAAGTGTGTGGAATCAATTGGGAGCTAATTTCTTGAAAGACAAGTCTAAGTGTGTGGAATCAGCTGGAAGCTGATTGCTTGGCAGACAAGTCCAAGTGTGTGGAATCATCTGGGAGTGTAGAATCGAAAAGAGTGCTAGAGGGGGGGGTGAATAGCGCGTGTCACTTTTTCATGTTTTTCGAAATCTCGAGTATGCAGCGGAATTAATAAGAAACAATGCTAGACTTTTTTTTTTACTTGGTTCATCGTCCGGCGACGGCTAGTCCAAGGCCCGCACCCGTATGAGTGCTTTCGATGAACAATTCACTATAAGCTCGGCGAATACAAAGATATTGAATACAAAGTGCATATAAAAATAAATATAACGATAACTTGAAGAAATAAAGTAAGCTTGAACGTCGATTGTCGGAGTAACGTTTCGGCGTTGTAGAGCGGGTTTCGGAGCAGCACGCAAGTATGAAAGTTGTCTAATGAGTTGTTCCCAAGATGTTGGTGGAACCCTTCTTTTATAGGTTCATCCAGGTGCCTCAATTAGACTGAATCTGATCCTGATCCGAACTCATCACAGCTTATCCTTTACCAGGCGCCTTAATCCCTTTGAGGCGCCTGGATCGCTGATGTGCCGATTTCAAGTCACAGCGTGACCCAAGTAGACCTTATCTCATCCCAGGCGCCTCAATCCCTTTGAGGCACCTGGATGCTGACGTGTGTCGACCAAC
>JBBUKS010000021.1:2631268-2650913 GCA_038050645.1 Hedychium gardnerianum
TAACATGTAGATCTAGTGTAGATCTAGAAGAAAACCTAGTATATGTAAATATTTTTATCTTCGCACGGATCCGGTGGTAAAGGATCTAGGGCATTCTGCTGTGCATTTGCGTGTTTAGCGCCCTAGAATTCCTTACAAAAAGTACTAAAACTTGATCTTGAATTAGTAGTGCTTGAAAAAGAGAATAAATAAAAACTCAAAAAAAATAAAGCGAAAAAAAATTGCTCGAACGGTGGTTGCACCAATTCAGAGCGCTCTCGTTCTAATATCAACTGTAGGATCGAAAAGCACTAGAGAGGATGAATAATATGTGTTGCTAACTCCCATTTTTCGAAAACTCTCTTTTATCTTTTCAAAGATCGACAACGGAAATAAACAAAATAAGCACACAAGGACAATTTTATTTTTACTTGGTTCACAATCCAGTGGCTACTAGTCCAAGACTCGTGGTGTTTAACCGCTACTGATGAGCAATTCATTAATATTTTCTTTCTCAAAAGAGAAAAACATTTGCCTTTTATAAAAGATAAGGAATGGTAACAAGTTTACTATTCCTTTATAAAACCGAGTATGAAAGACAATGAAGAAAACCTATTAATACCGACAATAATGAAATCCAAAGTAAAGTGCAGTTGCTGGAGCGATATTTCGGCATAGCGTTTGGCATTTTCAAAGTGAGGCGAGAGTTGAAGCACTTGAGAATTGATGTCTAAGCCTCGGGACGAGGCCTCTTTTTATAAGTCTGGATTGGTCTACCGAGCACCCTGATCAGGAATTTGATCGATGTGAAAACCAGATTCAGATCTGGTCGATCGGTCTACCAATCCCCGGGATCGATCTACCGATCCGGCCTCGGCCACTCCCGTTCCACCACGTCAGCTTGTCGATGAGGCTTATCTGCCACATCAGTAACTCAATCCTTATCTTTGATCGATCCCTCTACCACGTCAGCAAGTCAACCCTTATCCCTTCGCCATGTTAGATAGGTTGTCCTTATCCCATGTCATGTCAACAATCTAAGACTCAGCTAGTCCACATCGGATGCAACGTCAACACACTGAAGGACTTGGCTAACACGTCATTTTCGGTCTCCGATCCAGTTGATCGGTCTACCGAACCTATTCAATCTTCCGATCCAGCTTATCGGTATATCGATACCTACAAAATAGAGTTAACACATAAATAGTAATACATAATCAAAATATAGTTTGACAATCACCTAACTGTCCGATCTCAACTTCGAAATCAAGTGAATCCCTTAACCAGATCGCCACCTAAGGATGTCCCCGTAATGAGCACTCATCCTTACCCGTTCTTCCTTTCGGAAGAATCACTCCATTCCAGGAGCTTAATCGGTGTCAAATATATGGTTCTCCAGATATGTTTGAATTTTTGTTCAACATCCAATCATTGACCCCAGGTCTTTCTTCGATGTCTAATCCTTACTGACCCATCGACTTGCTAAATATTCGATCTATCGACCTGTCTAATCTTTCCATCTGGTGCCCTCAATCTGTCAAGTCTTCCTTGCTTAGTCTCTGGTCACCTACTAGAGCTTTACTTGCCTAGTATCCAATCAACTTGACCAACTAGGACTTCCCATATTAAATCACCTACACACTTGATCAATCTCATTAGATCATAATTAACTTTAACTTTAAATCTTTATCAATTATCAAAATATAAATTCAATTATTTGATGTTTTGCACTAATAATGTCTTCTCCATATGCATATGCCTTTACCCCATGGCTCAAGTCCCCACCTCACCCTTAATTTGAGTTCCTTTTACTTGGGAACGATGATTCTTTGTCCCTCGTGGTGATATGCATCTTCAATTTCCTTTTTCGAATTAGCTCTCCAATTAGTCATTTAGTTCCTAAGAATCTTCCCTAACATGCTCAATGCCCTAATGATATTAGCAATATTTCATCATTTTGCTTAGATCAACAATTGATCTAATAGAAGATATTTAGGTAGAGCATTTTTCTATAGGAAAATCTAAAGTCTCAAAGCATTAAGGGAGTTGGTGGAAACTCACCCATCATTATTCTCATGGATAGTCCTTGGTAGTCAATTGGCTTTCGATGATCATAGTGCCTTGAACGGTTGGCTGCTTCTATCTTGGGGAGTTTTTATTCCTCACTCTCCTCAAATGGCTCCCTTTGAGCAATATCATAAACATCACATTGTTTGCAATTTACATTTGTATTTTTTTTTTTTTTGAGTATCTCACCAAAAGCTTCTAGTGCAATCTAGTTCAAATCTTGTGAAAAATTCAAGCCATCATAAATATGGTAGGGTGGGAATCATTCTTAGCATGAACACAACACATAATAAACTCCGCTAAGAGTCCTATGATATTTGTTATCAAAGTCAGGTTATCAGGAATTCAAAACATAAATTTCTCCCATGAGTAACTAGGAGAACCATCCATGGATCACTCTGTGGAACAATAGCAATACCACAATAGTTGCATTCCGACCATTTGGTAACTCTCTCCCATGAGTAGCTGGGAGAACCATCTATGGATCCCTCAGTAGAAAATAGGATTATTGTGGTCAAAATACAATAATAGTTGAATTAACCTATACAAAGAAAACATTAGGATTATAAAAGAACAAATGTTCATAAATAAACTCAATATTAACTCGATAAAAACTCATTTGTTCATTTAATATTTAAAAAAAAAAATTATACACTAGTAAATTCATCTTATTAATAATACTCATATACAACACTGGTTAACAATTTATAACAAAAAGTACTTATTAACTTATATAAAGTCCAATTATAATTTTATTTTATTATTTTTAAACACGTACATAATAGTTATAATGCATATCTTAAAAATTCTATGGTTTACATTATTTATCATATTAAAAAAATTAAAAAAATAACATATCCCATCTATTAGATCGTATTTGAATTAAAATATAAATATAGAGTAAAGAACTTAAATGGCTCAAGGTCTAGGAATTATTACTCTTGTGCACGTGAAGATATAGGGATTTTCCTATGGCATGCACTACTTTAGACAAATCAATTCCATATCTCGGACCTCAGTTTATTGTGCTATCGATGTGCCATGCTTAAAGCAAGTCGAGGTTGTTGCTAATGATGGTCCAGCTCCTAATGGAGTTAATTCCCCTACCCCATATTGTCCTAGAGCTAGTGAATGCAAATAGAGAAGTCTATGCCTCTGTTAATGCACAAGGAAATGGCTTCATCTTTATTGTGTAACATGCGACTGGACAGCCAGATACAGAGACTCTAAAATAAAACTAGCAAAAGATGAGACAATCAATACAAGTTATCAATGTAGGATGCATACATGCAAGAAAGTTCTGTACAGTAATTAAGGTGCTATCGAAGATCCGCAAACATAGAAGACCAACAAACAAAAATATATAATTTTTCTCCGTAGATTTTTTTGGATTAGGATTTTAAAGCGCCAAACCTGCTAACCTATTCATGCTTTCGTATGAATAGCATAGCATTGTCAAACAAGACATTGAGGTAGTTTCAACGTGCTATTTTCCTTTTCTTACTATGATTAACCAACTCGCCATACATTTGAAAACTCACTCCAATATCTTCATCATACTCTAGCCCAAGTTCCTCCTGCCATAAATATAAATGTTTAATTCAAAAGGTAGATCATAATTAAGCAATAAGGAAAGGTATTCACCCAAACTAAAGGACCTTAAATTCTTTTAAATCCTTCGGCAAGTTCTCAGTTATAGCATCCCACAACTCTTTAAACATCCTCTTACGTTTTTTCCAATGATTGATCTTTTCAATATAGGTGTCCTCAATCAATTTTTTGTCTTCTGGTTTTACCATAACAACGCCACTATGCAGCTTACTTAGCTTGCTTCCCATTTCATCAACCTGAAATGCACTTGATCCAGCATATGTGATTTTTCACAGAAGTGGAGCAAGAATGCAAGAGAAAATTTACCTCACTTAGCAGCTCAGACTCCTTTGTTCGTATTTCTTCCAATGTCAAATTAGACTGGAGAGCTTTAATTTCTTCAAGACACAAAATTCCATATTTAACCATGAGCATGGCATTGACCCGACCAACAAAAAATTCCATATCTTTTTGATGAAAACTTTTTTTATATATATTTGCAAAGCAAAATAAGTGCTTGCATATTACTATAGTAAAAATAACAAAAATATGATGCTCAACACCCCACATGTTTTATTATGTCGGGAGGAAATTCAAGCATACCAGCCTCGACTTCTGTTATAGCTTTCTTTTGAACTCCAAGTGCATACTGCAAGTTCCTAATGTCCTCCTTCATTTGATCAAGCTCTTCCTTGTTTGGTGTCTTGAATCTATCCTGACGAGTAAGGTAGATCTTCTGTTTGCCATACTCTTTAAATGAAATTTGTCCATTATCTGATAGCGTGTCCAGTGCTTTCTGGACTGCAGTTTTCTTAAGATTGTATTTCTGCAGAGCGTCAGCAACATTCTGAGAGTTCAATGGCCTATTTTGCTGAGGGGGAAAAAATAAAAAATTAGAAATTTGCAACTGACAATCATTGTCAGCATGAAGAAAACAAAGATAAGTAACTATATTCAAGTATAATTGATAAAACAGAATCGGTATGGATCTTATCCTTTTTCCAAAAATAAAAACTTCAGTATGCTTTATTTTGGAATGATCAAGTGTATGAAGGGGCAAGTGCTGCGAGAATTAAATTGCAGTGCTGAAAGGGTTAATTGATGAGATAATTAAACATTAACTGAAGTCTGGGCATATTTTTTTAAAAAAAAATTGGTATAATTGGATCATTCTACCTAATGCTTCAATTAAGCGATGTGAGAACATAACAAATACACAAATTAATAAAAGAGAAGAAGACAAAAGAAAATTTAGTTAGCAACAATGAAACATGATAAAATTCACTTAAATATAGATGAAGATATAATAGAGATCAAGCCTAATGACGTAGCAGGATCCATTAGCCAATCCCACTTAGTAGGATAAGGGATTGGTTGTTGTTGTTATTATTGTAAGTATAATTGGATCAATTCAAATGTTTCATGCTATGGGAATTTAGTTAGGCATGAGAAAAAACACGGTCTACTGAATAAAATGCTACATTGACTAACCAAAACAGTTGATACCAATTGATTTTTCCATCTATAAACAACGTGATTGCTAAATCTTTTTTTTTTTTTTTGATACACGGATGTAGCCTATGGCATCACTCAGATAAATTGCTAACAACATAACTTTAGTGAGTAAGCAAAACGCTAAGCTAACTCTTGAGGTGAATCAAGCAAATGTATGACTCAGATGAATTGATTACAGATTATTTTCCACTCATGACTACAATTTTAGGCATTTGTCTTGGTTGTGTGATGATGTGTGAATGGAACAAGAAAAATAGAGTGAGCATATCTTCTTCATCCACTTGATAAAGCTGACATTTAGCTCTATTCTAGGCAAGAAAGACCTTGGAACAGTCCAACAGAACCATCAATGGCACCATCTTAGCACAACAACAAAGAATAGATCTCAATCCAACCTGCAATACTCCCAAGTTAAGAGAACAAGTTCACTTGGTATGCATGAATGTGCAAGCATGCCTGCTGAGTCTGGGCAGTTTCTTCAACTGCCTTCAAGTCTTTTAGACCATTCACCTCTACTTTTTAAGATGGATTGAGGCTCCATATAAGCTAAAAAAATTCAGATCTGAGAATTTCTCAGTACTCTGGCTCAGATCTATTCCCCAGTTCAGGCACCGAATCCCCTTCCTCTACTTGGTCATCCAAATGTAGGGCTCTTAAGTACTGTTTGAAGAAATGGGCTAGCATGTTGAAGAGACAGGATTCCACCAAGGAGAATTTTCTTGTTAGTGAACTTGAAAAGATCTGAAAAAAGGAAGAGCAAGGCAAAACTACTGATGCAATTGAGAAAGCAAACATATCCTTCAAGGATGAATTAGACATCAAACTTCAAGGACAGGTCAAGTATTGGCAACAGTGAGCCAAGATCTGTTGGATCAAGATGGGGAGAACATCAAATGCTTCTACTCTATCGCCAACAAAGAAGACTTACTTAGAGGACAATGGCAAAATCCTTAGAATCAAGGCATCTATCTTGGAGGTTTTATCTTTTCATTTCTCTTCCATCACAGGTTGTTCTCATCAGCATTTGCTTTCTCTTAGCAAGGATCTCTAATCTCCTTTGAATTTGGATATGTTTGCATGGTTCACTTCTCCATTTTTCGAACAGAAGTTGTGCAAGCAATTTGGACCTTGAAAAGCAATAATAGTCCCAGGCCCGATGGATTTATGGCTGAGTTTTTATTAGCTTCTTGGGAGACTAAGTGACAATGCAATGGGCATATCCAAGGTTTCTGCTGTGGTCCTTCATCGGTGGTCAGCTTGAATAGATTCTATATCACTCATTTTGAAGATAGAGGGGATCTCTAAAGCATTAGACTCCCATCCTATAGTCTAGAATCCCTGATGGAGATCTCCATGAGGGTGCCCAATTGGCTAGTAGATAGCAGATTTACTATAATAGAGCAAGGATCAATTCCCGGTGGGCGCATGCCCTCAGAGAAAAAACTCCTCCCACCACCTAGTCACTTGGCGATCGACTATAAGCTGACCTTGTGATTTACTTCCCTTCACATAACCTTGGGACGGACTGTGAGAGGTCTGGGGCGAGCGTAATCACCTTTTTGCTACAATAAATCCCTGATGGATGGACTTGCTCAGCATTTCAGTTATCCTTGATATTTCAGCTATCCTTTGGCAAATCTTCTCAGGCCCTAGACCTTGTTTGCTAAGGTGAAACTTCTTTGGATCTCTTATCTCAAGTTTCGCTCTTGATCATCCACTTGTGCTGACAGTAGATGCTCTTATTTATGGAGGGGCCTTCTGAAGCTAAGAAACATTTGTTTTCTTAGCATCCAATCAGAGGTGGAGAAACACGGTAAGGTAAATTTGTGATGCATTAGTTGGCCAGATGGCCAAACTTTATGCTCCAAATATCTGGAATTATCTGAATCATGTGGCTCCATACGGTGAAAAACCTATCCTTCTCACTACCACTTGGAGGACATTATTTTATCATTCAGTTGAGTAGAGTTGTATTTTGGAATTGGAGAAAAAAAAAATCAAAATATAGCTGGTTTTTCAAGTATTAATCAGTGTCATTGGAGGTGAAAGCCTAGTGGGGAGTTTTTGTTGGCTTTGACTTATAACATGTTAATTTTTTCTAATAAGCACATCAAACAAGAATCATTAGTTTATTATTCTTTCGTGGAAAACTTCAATGAGGCCAGGTCGGTCATCCCCAGAATTAATCGGTTCGAAAGACTGGATACCTGATGTTAATGATTAGTTTATTATTCTTTAGCTCTAAGGTTTAAATTTTGGCATGGCTTATGGTTCTCGGCAAGCTCAACATTAGAGGTGTTGCCCAAAAGCAAATTGCCCTTGATAGATAAGTGAGATGTGCTCCAGAGGGGTTCTCAAATCCTTAGAGTACCTAATTTTCATTGCGTAGCTATTTTGATGGGTTGGAAAGTGGTCCTAGCAAAGTTCAACCTTTAAGAACCTGCCTTTTCTAATGATCTGTGGAGGAAATGGATTCTCTTCGCTAAATAAGTGAGCTGCAAAAATAGTGAACTCTCTTATTCAATGGTGGTGGTTGACTATTTGAGAAGCTGAATGGGATCCCGTTTTCAATAACTCAAAACTTGATGCAGAACAATTGCTATTGAGGTACACATATTTTGTTCATCATTGAAGAAGATGTCCAAGGGGCAAAGGCCTTGTGTTAGCTTCACAGCTGACATCACAGATGTTAGGTGGTTAGCTCGGGATCAGTTTTTATTTGCTCTGTTTACCATGAGAGAGTTTTCTTAGAACTTGTTTGGTTTGTGTTCAGTGCTTATGTTAACCTTGAACTTCGTTGAGCGAGTTTTTGCTCTTGTATTTCTACTTCCAATCTTTTAATGGAAGCTTATGGTGAACATCTGTTTACCTCACTTGCTTTCAAAAACATCGACTAACCACCTTCCATATGTGGTCCAATATTGGTCTTTACTCGCACCCTCAATTTAGATTTCTGCTAAATACTTATTTTGTATTTGTTGATTATTTTGATCATCTCAGTTTTCAAAGTTAAAAATGCTTGCAACTAATTTAATTTTAATTTTAATAATTTGTTCATCTTTGAAGAAGATGTCCAAGGGGTTAAGACTTTGTGTTAGCATCACAGATGGCTTCATAGATGTTAGGGGGATTTGTTTGCTCTCGTTTACCATGAGAGTGTTTTCTTTGTTGATTTGTGGGAACTTGTTTGGTTTGTGTTCAGTGCTTATGTTAACCTTGAGCTTCGTTAAGCCAGTTTTTACTTCCTATCTTTAATGGAAGCTTATGGTAAACATCTTAGTTTACCTCTCTTGTTTTCAAAAACATAAACTAACCACCTTCCATAGGTGGTCCAATATTGGTCCTTTACTCACACCCTCAATTTAGATTGCTAATAAATATTCCTTTTCTTTTGTTTATATTTGTTGATTAATTTGATCATCTTAGCTTTCATAGTCAAAAAAATTGCTTGTAACTAATTAAATTTTAGTCTTTAAATTAAGTCATTTCTATTATATACTTCTTTCATATTTTAATGATTTACACTTATAAACTAACTTTGCAGGTAAAACACTAAAATGATTAATGAGAAAATAAGATAATAAGATCCTTTATATTTATTTCATTTTTTTAATTATTTTGCACTTATAAATTATTCAATTTGTTGGTACACTAAAATGATCAATGAGAAAGTAAGCCCTTCTCTGGTCTTCTATAAACTAGGGTATTTTTTTCTTTTGAATTCAGCAACATTATAGCAATTTCAAATTTAAAAGTGCAAAAGACTTTCATTGCTAAAGATATAATTTTATTTGAAAAGTATATATAAATGAATTAGTATGATTTTTCATTGTTATTTTCATTTTATGTTCCCTAATAAATATTAGCTTTAAATTATATTAATTTTTATTATGAATCTCAAAAGGACTATTGTTTAAAACTAGTTTTTAACGGTTTTTTATGAATTTATATTTCTTTTTAATTAATGAGTTTTCCAAATTGTCCAAATTGAAACCAACCTGAAAATTTTGGTTCGATTTAAACTAAAGCGAAGCCGGTTTAGTTCAATTTTGGTTTGTATTTTCCAAACCAAACTCTTTTTGGCTTGATTTTGGTTTTTTTCAATAAACCAAGGTTTAAAATTTTGAGTCAGAGTTTCTATTCCAAATTGAAATGATACAAGTCATCGTTACTCGTCGCTAAGCCACTCACTATCGCTCGTCGCCGCCACTCACTATCGCCGGTCGCCGCCACTCATCGTAGTCACTTACTGTCGCTCATCGCTGCACCTTATCATCGTCGTTCACTACCCAAGTAAGATCTCAACTCTCTTGGCCTCATCTCCCTCTCCTCTTCCTTTCCATGTATTTTGGTGTTGATCAAGTATCGGAGCAATGTTTCGATGTCAATCTCGTGTCAAAACGAAAAAAATCATCGATATTGAGCATCATGGGTCGACACCAGAAACCTTGCACTTAGCTAATAAAGTGAATGGTGCCAAAATAAGATGAAATCTCCAACAAATAAGATGAAGTTACAAAAATAAATTAGTAACTCTCTTTGAGCTCTTGAGCAGATTCTTTTTAGGCCAATAGAGAGATGCAATATATTCTCTAAATCTCAAAGAGAAGAATTTGAATGAGCATCTTCCAAACAAAAGTCATTTAAGAGCTGAAATGACATCTAAACCGGCCTCCCTGGCTAGTATGACCGAAAGAGTGAGAGTAGTTACTATATTTGGTAGTCTAATCATGTGATGAGTGTTGTTTTATTGACAAGAGCAACGAAGAACATCACATTACTATATGAGTCTTGCAATGAAAAGCAAAGGGCAATGGTATTTGTAGAGAAACTATTGTACTCACGTGCCCTAGAAACACACAAATTACGAGCTTATTTTCAATGTTATAATTTGCATATTGTTGAATTGTCCATTAAGACAAATTTAATAAACCTAATGTAGTAGGCAAAATGTTGTGATAGAAAATTTGAATTCAATGAGTTGGCTTGGTACGTCAAAGGAAGTCAACTATCAAAGTCCAAGCCCTTGTATGTTTTATTCTGGAAACTACTTTACCTGTTATAGAGAAATTTAAACAGCTATAAAGTTGGTGTTGTATATGGACGATTTGGCATAGTAGGTTAAATTTGGTCTAGATAAACCTTTGAAGGTTCACTATACAAAAACAATCACTATTTTTCTATTTTATTTTATTTTATTTTTTAACACTTTTCATAAGAAATCTCATTCTTATAAAATATCTTACATCTTCTATGCAAAAAATATATTCCATATAAAGTGTAAAAAATTTAAGGACAAATATTTTTATTTTTATGCTCAATTTTTTATTTTTTTAAATTAAAATAGAAAAAATGGAAAATTATCCACAAATCAAACACCTAATTCTTTGTGACTAACAACATTGTTGAATGTCAGGCATTGATTAATAAGACTCATTTTGACGGCAAAAACATTAGCAGACAATTTGGGTGTTTAGTATCCTTAGCTTGTGGTGAAACAAGGGAGGATTTGAAGTGAAGGAAACTACATGCCAAGGATAATTCACTATCCAAGTTCACAATCATAGTTTCTAAGGAAGTAAGACGAGACCAAATTAGAATAAGGGAACACTCCTAATGCACAAAATTTTATAGGCAAAAGTACAAGGATGACAATGTTTGAAGAGATCACAGCTTATCTTTGAAACAAAGCACTCTCAAAGAGAAGGGTCGGTTATATACTATAGAAATTTACAGCACTTCAAGCTAGGGTGAACAAATATATTTTGATAAATTAGGTTACTATGTAAGAAGGCAATTTAATTACTGTAGTTACAATGTTTGCACCCAGAAGGGGTAGGTCTTGATTCCAAGAAGGATATATGAAAAACACATTAGAGTCAAAAACTTAGTTCCTAAATCAATTGAATCTCTTATTATAAGGGTTGAGGATGCTGATTTGGTGAAGTTCGAACATTGTGGTTTGCTAAGCTTCCACATGAACCACATTGATTTAAGCATACTAATGTATGGTCCTTTTATTAATGAGGTGTTGATATTTTAAGTTCATTTAAGAATGGGAAACAATAAAAAAAAAGGTTTCTAATTATAGGAATGTACCACTTCTCAAAGTGGGTTAAAGCTTAACCAATTAAAATAATCTCAATAAACAATTTCTTATGAGAAACATTAATACTCTAAATGAGTTTCCTAGGATAATTGTCATGATTAATGGTGAAAAATCCAATAAGTTCAAGTTCAAGAATTGTATAGAATATGGCATAATTTTATGATGTAACATAGTTCATTCATAGAAAATGTGCAAACAAAAGCAACCACCGAATTATGTTGGAGGCTATAGATTTGTGGGCTTCAGAACTAAGAAGGGGGAGGAGCTTCCATCCTATAGTCAAATAGGACCATTCTACAGACTACAAATTGGGTGTCCCCCTTCAACCTAATCTTCAGCTCCAAAACAGTGTCCCAGCTTGAAATCCAAGTTCCTTCTTTCAAAACTGCAAACTTTAATCAAAAAGAAATGGAATCCTCAAACTAAACCTAGTTTTGTTAGAGTCAATCTGGAAACAAACCCAGGGGCAGATTGATCTAAACTAGGCAAGTGAGAATAATCAAAATGTTATATGAAGCATTTACTTTTGAATAGTGAATTGTATGAGTCATAAAGCCTTAAGGATTACTTCTAGTGCATGTTGGCTGTGATTAATCGTGATCTAGCACTAAGAAATGCTGACGTCAATTGATTAATGAAACAAGAGAAGATAGCATCCAATTGGACGGCTTATATAAGGTCATTATTGAGGTGTATCCAAAAACAGACAGGCTAAGCACTGGAGGGAAAAATTATCACGGACCTGGAAATATAACAAAACTGATAAAGTTGTATGCTTAAATTTTGTAGATTTTAGAATATTATTTTAGGTTTGGATAGACATTTGGACTCAGTCATCTAATCAAGAGAAGCTTTGAATAAGGCTGTTTACCATTTGAAGTATTCATCTTTATGTATCATAAAGAAATCCCTGAAGCATGTGACAATAAGCTATCAAACGACTTGAGCAAACAACTTGACCAACCTAGTTGAGATGAAAATATGGTACTGAGTTCAAATGAGCTGATTTTTTGCATTGATTAAATTAAAATGGCAAATCGAGAGTCG
This sequence comes from Hedychium gardnerianum, assembly GCA_038050645.1. NCBI lineage: Eukaryota > Viridiplantae > Streptophyta > Magnoliopsida > Zingiberales > Zingiberaceae > Hedychium > Hedychium gardnerianum. The sequence continues at coordinate 2,643,576 of JBBUKS010000021.1, forward strand.
CTCATACGTCCCTACCAAATTAAAAAAAAAAATGGGATGAGCTATTAAGTCGTAATGGGAAAACAAAGAGCGTTCTTAGGTACCTACCAAACAAGAAAGAGGATAAGCTATTAAACTGTAAAAGACAAATGGGGAAACAATCTCAACTGGTAAAAGAATGAGCTATTAAGACATAAAGAGCATAGTGAGAGTATCAATCTTAGGCCCCTACCAAAATTGAAAATCGGTGGGACAGAACAAGTGACAATATTGTCCCCGTAGAAGAAATTCCATTTAGCAAGAAATGTCATAGCAAGCAACACCACAGGATGGCATTCCTAATGCAAGGAGGGGAAAGAAGTACAACATCAAGAAACTCTCGGAAGAAAGTAACAGTCGGGGAAGACTGTAAGTTCTGTCTTGATTGAAAGAATCTATTAGGAAACTACTCTAGGATAAAATAATTTTAGAGAGAATCTTTTAGCAACTTTGACCTCGTTAACAGTGGAAGGTTTTGAGATAGTCCTTATACTAGTTATGTTCACCTCTCAAAATTCAAGGGGTCTGTCTTTGGTGGTCCACAGTTTAAACAAAGGGAGCTGCAAATCCTACAGTTCTACTGAAGTGGGTCAACATGACGTTAATTTGAGCAAGGTAGGTGATAAGAGGGCAACTTGCCTGATCCTTGAAAAGCCTTGATTAAACTACAGAAAAAGGGAGTCTTAAGGTACCCAGTGGTCAAGAGGAAAGAACAACAACAATATGTAGAGGTTAGGGAACATTAAAGAAAAAGTAATTTTTTGACCCCCAGACACCTTTATTTATACAACAACAACTAAGCATTTAGCCCACTAAGTGAGGTTGCCTATATGGATTCTCCTGTGTCATTGGGCTCAATCTCTTACTATATCCTCATCTATATTTAAAGACACCTCTATTTATAGAAAAATAAATTTTTTAGGAAAGAGGAAAAGAGCTAGTGGGGAATTTTGCTGAGGAAAAGTAATAAGTGGAGATGGGGTGCTGGATTTCATATCAAATTTTACAAGAATTCTTGTAAATTGCAATATGAAGAGTAGTGATATTAACCTTCAAACCCAGCTATTGCCAAATCTAGGACAGATGGTGTAGATGGTGGTGTGATCCAAGGGTGAGAATAAGGATCAATATGGGAACTTGTTGTAGATGGTGGTCAATGTATGTAGGGTAAACTTTGCGAAGTAACAAGGTTGCCCACGAAGCACCACGTGTCCCCAGGTTCAACTTGATATTGGATCAAGGTGGTGCATGGACAAACAAACCAATATTAGTATTTGATAATTTATTTATCCTTTTTAGTAACTTGACATCTTTAATAGTCTTAGATTTAGAACATGGAACATAGAATGCTCCATCAATGAAGGAAGATATTTTGTATCAAAAAAACTTAAATTTGAAAACGGTGACCAAGAGTATACTTGGAGAGTCGAAAAAATGTGCACTTAGTGGTGGAACGAGAAAGTACAAAAGAAAGTGAAAGAAAAAATGAACAAGCTATCAATTATTATACACTTGTAAGAACAAAGAAAACTTTAAAAAAAATATATGTAATAACTAAGAAAGAGGCCAACAAAGCGATGAGTGAAGCCAAGAATATAACTTTCAAATGCTTACATCGACAGCTACATACAAAAGCAGGGAAAAAGACATCTATAAAATAGTTAAAGTGAGAGGGAGAAAGACACGAGATCTTATCCAAATAAAATACATTAAAGATGAATGTAATAGGATACCAATGAATGATGAGGAAATACAAAAGAAATCAAAGAGGTATTTTCATTAACATTTTAATAAAAGTTTAGATGACCTTAAATAGATTAGAGTATAGAAATTTAAATTTTTATCGTAGAATTCAAACTTTGGAAAAAAATGGGTTTAAATGAGATGTAAAAGAAAAAAGTGATTGGCCGATAAAGGTATGAAAGTGTTCATCTCCGATAGAGGTATGAAAGTGCCTAGGGAAGTAGAGTATTAAATGAATTACAAAGTTATTCAATCAAATATTGAAAATGAAAAAAAAAATAATCAATAGAGGATACGTAAATTATTCAGTCTAATATTAAAAATGAAAAAAAAATATTTGATTGGTAGAGGGTAAATACTCTAGTCCCCTTATAAAAACAATAGAAATGTACAAAATTATATGAATTATAAGGGCATTGAGCTAATGAGTCATACCATAAAATTTTAGAAAAAAATGACAAAAAAAAACTAAGGAAGGAGACCACAGTGGTCGAAAATCAAATTGGATTCATACCACAGTGGTCGGTAATAAAAGTTGTATATCTTCTCAAACAACTAATTGAAAATTATCAAAAAAAGAAACAAGACTTACACATAGTATTCGTCGACTTAGAAAAAACTTATAACAAATTCCTAAGCAAAATTATGTAAGAAATTCTAGAAAAGAAAGGTGTTAGCATAACATATATTGAAATAATTAAGGATATATATGAGGATGCAATGACAAGAGTCAAAGCTCTAGACGGATTAACAGAAGTGTTTTCTATAAAAATAAGGTTACATCAAGAATCAATTCTAAATTTCTATCTTGTTAGATTAATGATGAAAAAACTCACTGGACACATCCAAAACATGATGTCATAGCACATGTTGTCTATTATTTTGGTAGATAAGACATGTGAAGAAGTAAATACTACGCTCGAATCTTAGCGGAAAATACTATAAGTGAAAGATTTTAGACTTATTAAAATAAAAAACAAAATACATAACATCTACATTTAGCAATATTAGATGTGATAAGGCAATTGTTAAAATAGGAGATAACGAATTACTTATAAGTAAGAGTTTTAAGTATTTAGTATCATTTTTGTAAAAGAATAAAAGAGTTGAGAGAAATGTCTTACATAATACAAGCGGCATGGTTGAAATGAAGGAGAGCATTGAGTGTTTTTTGTAATCGTAAAATACAAATAAAATTTAAAGAAAAATTTTAAACGACGGTTAGATATACTATGTTATATGGAGCTGAATGTTAGGCTATGACTCGAACATAGGAGCAGAAGATAAGAGTAATGTGCGGACATACGAAGATGGACAAATAAGAAATAAAAATATTAAAGAGAAAGTCGAGGTTGCGCCTACTGAAAAAACTCTACACATTTAAAATGGAATAGACATGTACTTAAATGAACAATAAATGTTTCTTAGTTAATGTGAAACTATGGCAAATACACACATTAAATGAGGAAGACCAAAGAAGACTTAGTTAGCAACGATAAAATAAGATAAAATTTATTTAAATATAAATAATGATATAGTAAGGGACAGAAACTAATAGCATAGGAGGATCCATATAATCGACCTGCTTAATGGGATAAAGCTTGATTGTTATTATTGTTTAGTAACTTGGCATCTAACTTACCATTTTTATCACTACTACCTTAACTTTTCTTTTGTTTGTTAAATAAAATAATTTAAAATAACTTTTCTTTTCTATGCATGATATAGTCATGCATAGAGTTCAATGAAGGGGGGAAAAATACATAGTAAACCTCAAATAGTTAGAAAAACACAATTTGATAATGATAATGATTATAAAATGAATTTGAAAGACAAGATAACAAGAAGGATTGCAACATCTTTTAATGGCCTAACCCTAACCTAATTTGAAAACAAATTCTCTATTTCCTACAAACTTGGTAAATAAATAACCTATCCCCAATATAAACATATATTGCAAAACAATAACAATAATTATCTAGTTTGCTATCACTTATCAACTTTTGAAAACCAATAAAATTTAAAGCTTGATAGATTAAAATTCCTAATTCTAAAATTTCTAGTTTTTCCTCATCTCTCTCCCACCAAAGAAAACTCAACTCATGACGAGTTATAGGCATCTCACTTTTTTGGGAACAATGTTGTGGCAAGGGTGGAAGAAACTATTTTCCACATTCTGCAGGTACATAAGGAATCATGTAGCTTCCTGATCTTGAAGCCACCACAAACACCATGATTCATCCCCCTCCAACTAGCAGACATCTTCTCTTAACATCTCATGACAATTTATCATCCTCAATTTTTCTCTTATCCTCACTGGTTTCTTTCCTTTCGAAATGTTCTCCTGGTCACAAATGTTGAATCCAATTCATCACCATTGGTTTCGCCAAGCCATAGTTCCCTACTATAGGTCAATTCACAATGCACTTTTTCAACACAAACAAACACTTCACAAGAACTTTTCTATAGCATGTTGTTGTTTGGTGGTTGGTCTGATTGACACTTGCATGATTCTAGAAACGAAAGGCAATAGATAAATGCCCAACGAGAATGAATTTTGTGAGGTAAAACAAGGATAGAGTGAAATGATGAAGAGCAGTAGTGTCCCAAGACCCTCAAATTACTGCTTGGTGCGTCAACATTAATGGATCATTTCAGAAGGTTAGAAAGCATAAAATTTCACAAAACTGAATGAAATTTTAAATAGGAATAGAGAACATCAAGTAATAAACCACACATCAAAAACAACAGAACATATCATGCTCATCAAATAGAAGCTCCAGCCAAAATAGAGTGAATTACTCATCGAAACTTTACAGTGGCAATTCAGATATAAAGTGGATTAGAATAAAATAACAATTGATAAGCTTGAACGAAAACTAAACCGAGGGGCGAAGCAGGCCGAAAATAAAGTGAAAGGAGAAAGAAAACCCTTCAACCAGATCAAACCATCCCATCAGCAAAAGATAAGAAATACTAGAGTAACAAGAACAAAATAGCCCCGAGTAGATCATGAGGTAACCTTTTTCTTACCTCATCGACGAAAATGAGAACAATGCCTGCGAAAAAATGAAGAAAAATCACCAAAAAAGCCCTATACAGGATGACGATAACACAAAATGGCAAATCAATCTGATTGAAACCGTTGAAGAAGGTAAATCGAAAGGAAGAAGAGCGTTACCTTCAGCGCTGTCGGGCTTGGGCGGCATGTCGCTTCCCCTTCTCAACACCGCCTCATTCGCTCACCCACGCACTCTTTAATTCCCTCCAAAAGTGAAATGGTCCGGGACTCGAAGCACATTAACTAGATAGGATCGAAGGCCCAATAAAGAAAGGGTGCAAAATATTAATATGGCATGCATTCAATCAACCTCGTCCATACAAGGAGGCTGCCGCATAGGAAGACTAGATCCCAATGCCTTCTCAGCCATGTTGGGCATTATTATTAGATGGACTAAGGTCAACTGGGGATATTTAGAGAAAATATTTCTCCAAATATCCTCTATCTCAAATATAAGATATTTTAAAAAAATTTAAAATCATCAGGCAAAAGTTAAAACCAAAAAAACAAAAACAAAAAAACAAAAACAAAAAAACGATACAGCAAACGTGTGGGTGGAGAGGCATATCAATAGACTTTGGTTGGCAACGCTTAAAATTAGGAATGATATGTTATTTTTTTTATAAAAAAATCCAAAGTTTCTAATATTAAAATTAGATTGATGGGACTCATGAATATTTAGTTGATGAAATATTTAATTATGAAATTAAAAATATTTGAGAATAAAATATTTGATAGGATATTGATGGTAGGATTTAAATATTTGATTCGTGAAATATTTAATGGTAGGATTTAAAATATTAGAAAAATAAGACATATATAGAAGTGGGGACTATAAATATTTTTAAAAAAATACCCCTATACTCTTAGAAGATTATAAGTGATTAGTGGGTAATAGTTTTTTAGGACTAAGTTAAACTTTGCAAGTTGAATAAGTTAAGCTTTGTGTGCAACCCAATAGGTTCTCGTAATGTTGGCAGTGTCTCTAAAACCATTCTAGATACACAAGCAATGAGCGGTATCTAGCAATGCATCATTACTACCTAAGTGATGAAAATGTAGAGATCCAACTTAACATTTTCGTGTCTATTATATTGTATAACTCAATCCTTCTATCTTTGATATCTAGATTGATCAATGAAACATAGATCGTGTCATTATCTGATCAATCTTTGTGTTTCTTGATCTTTAAGTAAACACACTCAATCAAATAAGTTCAATATCTCATATTGACTAATTTGAGCATGACCATGCATTCTTGTGTCCTACTAATCAAGGGGCTCACAGATATCACTTCCGTCATATGAAAGGGATAGATCTCATCTACATAACTCACATCCCTCTACATAACTTATTGCATACCCAGTAATCGACTTTATAGTTCACCCTATTATAGGTGACGTTTGTCGATACCAAAGTACATTACTCCTTAAGGAAACCATAGTGACTTCAGGTGTAAGGACTATTCATACTAATAATCACTATGAGAATGTTTATGACACTCATACAATGATCCATGAAACATTCTCATGACGGGTCATTCAGTACATATTCTCTAATATATACTCATGTGTCAACCTGATATCTCATATACATGACTTGTGAGATTAAGTCATTCATTGACCTACATACTAGTCTCAACTCATTAATATTGTCCTTGTATATTAATACTTAACTAGGAATAGTTAAAAGTAGAGTTCTATATATATCTACAATATTCCACTATCAATTCAACCAATTGATATGTTGTAGACTATAACCTACTACGCTAGGACATTATTATACTTTATTCAATCGGTACTAAACTGAAGTAAATATAATAACCAACTTTGTCTTTTATTAATTAATGAAATATGATACATAAAAGGGCCCTTATCAATCATCTCATAATTGGTACTAAGGGATAATACTAACAATTTCCTACTATCAATAGTGTCAATCACTTAAATATCTAATACCCAGTGACCTAGTGTGACCATCATGCTTCCTCTGTGCCAAAGCCTTAGTCAAAGGATCCGCAATGTTAGCATCAGTCGGTAATCAGCATATCCTCACATCTCCTCTATCGATGGTCTCTCGAATGAGATGGAATCTCCGTAGTATGTGTTTGGATCGTTGATGAGAGCGAAGTTCCTTAGCTTGTGCAATAGCCCCATTGTTATCACAAAAAAGGTCTATTTTGTTCTCTATGCTAGGAACTACACCAAACTCTGTAATAAATTTTCTAATCCAAATAGCCTCTTTTGCTACACCAGAAGAAGCAATATACTCGGCCTCCATAGTAGAATCAACAACTATGTCTTGCTTCAAACTCTTCCAGCTCACAGCCTCACCATTTAAGCAAAATACATACCCTTACTGCGATCTAGAATCATCCTTGTCAGTTTGGAAGCTAGCATCACTGTAATCCTTTACAACGAGCTTCTCATCGCCTCCAAATATCAAGGAATAGTCTTTCATTCTTTTCAAGTACTTGTGAATATTCTTGACTACTATCGAGTGACTTTCACCTGGAT
>JBBUKS010000021.1:2651013-2672141 GCA_038050645.1 Hedychium gardnerianum
TGATGAGATAGGAAACATATCTACTATATATCATTTTAGATAGTATGAATAATTGTTAGTTTTATTTTATTACTATAATAACACAGATGATGATGTTAAGACTAATAAATATAATAATTGATTAAATAACTAATATAGAGTTTGAATCCTAATAGGGACAAATGTTTTGGAGGTTGACCTCTAAGTGTGCATAAGTTATGCTCTCTCTCTCTCTATATATATATATATATATTTATATATATAGCTTTGATATACTACACACCTTATGGTGCTCACCTTGTGAGCACCAAGTGTAATTTTTTTTTAAAATTTCTTTAGCTTAAATGCTATAACCTAAACCTTAAAGACTAAATCCTAGATCCTAAATTCTAAATTCTAAACCCTAAGCTCTAAAAAATACACTTGGTGCTCACTAGGTGTGCACCATTGGGTGTGTAGCATATATATATATATATAAACAAAAATGTTAATCAAACTAATACAATAACAACAATAACAACCAAGCCTTATCCCACTAGGTGGGGTCGGCTATATAGATCATTCTACGTCATTGTGCTCTATCCCCTACTATATTATCATCTATTTTTAAATAAATTTTATCTTATTTTATTATTGCTAACCAAGTCTTTTTTTGGTCTTCTTTCTCGTTTGATATGCACATTTGTTATAGTTTCACATCGCCTAACTATAACATTTATTGGTTGTCTAAGTACATATTTGTACCATCTTAAACATGTCTCTCAGAGTTTTCTCTCAATAGGTCCAACCCCGACTTTCTCTAATGTTTTCATTTCTTATCTTGTCTATCTTCGTATGTCCACATATCCACCTTAACATCCTCATCTTTGCAACTCTCATCTTCTGCTCATGTGCTCGAGCCATAGCCCAACATTCAGCTCCGTATAACATAGCAAGTTTAACCGTCATTTTGTAGAACTTCCTATTAAGTTTTAGAGGTACTTTACGATCACAAAAACACTCGATGCTCAACCATCGTACTTGTATTCTATGAAAGACATCTCATATCCAACACTATTAAGCTACGTCAGATAGTTAAGTTTTCTCTATGATGATTTTATAATCTTTACAAATCTTTTTATTCTTTTTCATAACCATAAGCAAGTCAATTTGTGACATTATTCCCACTTTTGAACGTGATTAAGTGTTCTTCTCTTTCTTAAAAAATATATTAGCTAGTATAAGTTCATATGTTATTTCAAAATTCAATATAGTTTTTCCTTCTTCATTTCTTGTTCCAAACCCATAACCCCAATGCACTATATCATATTCCTCATTTTTCACTCCTACATGCTCATTTGGATTTCCTCATATTAAAATCATTTCGTTTGGTGGATGTTTTTGTAATACCCCATCTAGGTCGTACCAAAATCTAGATTTAGTGTCTTCATCTAATCCTACTTGCATATATGTTAATTATATTAATAGTTTTTTTTGTCACTACTATCTTGAGAGCTATAATCATATCCCTTTTCTAATACTACTACTTTATTCTTTAGCGAACAATCTACAACAATACCTATTCTACCATAACTTAAAACTTGAAATCTCTATCATCTTTGTTTTCTCTCCTACCCATTTTGCCTATTGTACACACAAAATATTAATTCTTCTCTTAATCATCGTATCTACTACTTTACCGGTAAGTTTTCCTATGTTCCATGCTTCAAATCTTAGACTATTAGTTTTTCTATAATATTTGTCCTTATCCAACCTATGGTGTGAGAACTCTTGCATATTTAACACTCCGTCCAAATTCTCATGGAGATGTAGCGATCCTTGTCAAGACGTTATAGTCGGACCCTATAACGCATTCTTTCTAGGAAACAACCTAGCATCAACATAATAGTTTGATGAATTCATTCATTGAACATTTATCTGAATTTAACGCTGACTAGCAATCTAATGCAACCCTTATCCATTTTCATCCTGACTTAGGACCGACAAAAACGGGTTTGCTAATCAGACTAATATAGAAGTTATATTAATAAAATTTAATTATAAGAAGATATTGTTTTAAAAATAATTTGGATAACTAAATAACTTGAAAATGAAAGTGATGATATTGCATTATTTATATTAAGATTATTACTAATAATTGTATATTAATCTGCAGATAATTAATAAAATTATTTCTAACATTAATTAAGCAAACAATTTAATTAATTTGAAAAAAAAAATTATGCTTATGATATCATTTTTAGTATTAATCAAGTTAATTATATGATAAATGAATTTATCAATTTTTGTAAATATTAATTATTGTTGTCATTTATAATTATTCCATAACAAATAATGATATTATTTACAATGCTAATCAAATATTTCTAGCAACTTTACTATAATTAATCGAATGTTTAATAGCTCGTAGTACATATCAAATTTAATAGTAATTACTAAGGCAGCCCAGTGCACGAAGCCAATGCAGGGTCCCAGAAAGGGTCTATTATACGCAGCTTCACCCCGCTTTGCAAGAGGTTGATACCGCGACTCAAACCCGTGACCTTCAGGTCATACGACATCAACTTTACCATTGTGCGAAGGCTCCCTTTCAAATTTAATAGTAATTACTAATTATTACTAATAATAGTAATAGCTTATTACATATTATTAATAACTTTAGTTTACTATCTTATCATAGCAACACTTCTCATGAGATACGAGTCACAAGACTTTCATTATTCCTCATCAATTAATATATTATTAATCATTAATGTATAAATATTTGCCAAATAATAATAAGTCAGATTATCTATGATTAATGAGGACATAATTATTTAAAGTTTAATAAAATATTTAAAAATATTAATATTACTAATTCGTTAATTGGTATTGTTACCTATTTTACAAAAAGTAATAAACTTTATTATGTTATGGTAACATGTTAATAATACTAATTCAATGCACGTAAACCTAGTATAGCTAATACATGCCCCCACGAAGATAGTCGAGTTGATACTCAGGTGATAAATTGTCACAAGAGAGCAGGGATCGAATTCCTTGGGGAATAAAATCCCTCCCACCTAAAGAGACGTGGCTAGGTCACCGTGATTTACTTCCCTTCCAAATGCATTAGGGCGGGCGTGGAGGGTTGCCTGGGTGAGCGCATCACCTTTCGCCACTATTATAGTTAATACATATATAATCGTATATGTATGCACTATCATGTTATTAGCCCTTATATAATCTTGTTATCAGTTATCATATTACCCATTAAATATCACTGTATATTAATTATTTGTTCTAACACCTCACCTTACAAAGCTTCCTCCGAGTAGTCTTCATGATTTTATGAAATCATCCATATCCTCTCGAAATTGAACTCTAAAGTCTAAATTCCAGATCTCTCATTATTTTTGTTATTCTCTTGAAGCAAATCTATTCCAAATCTCGGATTTGGATAACGGACATAAGTCACCAATGACTTCTCTTATGTAGTCTGATAACTCCAACAAGTGTGCATTAGAGAGGATTTCTTTAATCTTCAAATTACATTTATGATAGAGCGTATCTCCTAAGTTCTTCCTTTAGTTCTTTGTCAAAGTGACATAGACAAGAAATCAATGATTTTGTAAAAAAAAAACATTTTTTTTCTAATTCTCATCAAATTTATTTCTTGTTAGGACTGATGTGATGGAAGGACAAAAATGTAGAGAGCGGGGGGGAGTGAATAGCGATTCTATTTGCTAAGCTTTAACAAAATTACACGAAACAAGTTATGTAGTGTAAATAAAAAAAAACATAAGAAATTAATGCATGCCAATCATTAACATGAAGATGTAACACGGTTTGGAACTCCCATTCCTATTCCCGAAAGTCCACTATCTTTATCCTTTGCAGATAACCTCCGGATGTGCAAAGACCTTTTATAATATGAATGTTATAATAAATTTAGAGGAAGGCTAAGAAGAATACAAGAGAAAGGCTCAAAATGATAAATGCAATCAATCAATATTTTGCCAACATTCAAGGGTTTCCCTTCCTCCTCCTTTTATAACCTTTAAATACTTACCACTTCACTTAGCTTGCTTCTGCCTAAGTCTTCCAACTGCTACCTGAATCGACAGATTCACTATGGCACTGGTCATTTGACAGTGTAGCTTTGTCAAATTAACTACTCCTGACTTTCTTGCTGTAGAATCAATTGATTGGAATTTGCCACCAGTTGACTGACCACGGATGAGTTGACTACCTAATAGACTTAGCTATGAACAAAAATATTATGTTTGTTGGTTGATCAACTTGAGTTGACTCCTTAGTTGACTTAGCTCACAAGTCGTCTAGATTTACTTCTAGTCGATTGGAGCCTCGACTATAATTATCCTAATGGTTTGGATCTTCACGTTAATTGAGATCTACCCTTTCTCAAGGATATATGTCTCTTAACTCTCATAGCTCATACAAGAGCTCATCTTCCATAGCTTGACTATGCCACCGAGATTGTTTCCAACTAAGTTACTAGTCCCTTGGATGTACCTATCTCACAACTCGTTCCATGTGCCATTTTTCACACTTCATCTGTGTAGTTCGCCTTCTTCCAACTACTATCAACTTTGCACCTCGATGCTCTTCACCCTATGGCCCCTTGGATGCCTCATGCCATCCTTCATCCATCCTAGCGTACCTCTGGATACTTGTAAGCTCTTAAGAGCTCTTTATCTGTATTTTTGCTTAGGGCTACTAGGGGATCTTTTATGACTTTGCTCTAGCAACACCTTTAAGCTCTAATATCCTCTTATCCTTTTCGGCAATCATCTAATCATTATTGCTGACATTCCTCTCTAACAAGTTGAGAAGCTATTTTATTTTCTTATGCTTCTCAACAATTAACTTTTCCTTGGCTCTCTAATAAATCAAGCAGATCCTAATTCCTTTTGTACGTGATTTCAAGCATTTCCTCCCTATTAGCAAGTAGTTCATCATTTTTCTTACAAAATTGGCATCAAACATGTTTTGTAGGGACAGGTGGTAGGGCACCATTAGATTGTAAAGACAACTCTAATTATGGTGGAATTAAATAGTAATGATTTGGTCCAATGGAACTTGTTCAATAATTCTCTTTATTTTTCCTACATGTGAGGCACTTCACAAAATGTTTATTTAATTTGCATGTAGAAATGCTATACCATTAAAGGAAGGCATATTAACTTATAGTCAATAATTGTGTAAACCCCCTTGAGCACTCACTTTTGTGTGCCCTCAAGATCCTCTAGCTTGGGTCTCAATGAGAGAACCACATCGATGGCCTCCATTTGAGGTGTCATGTAGTCATGGAGGGCCTCACCCCAATTGAATTTACCTATATTATGAAGATCTACACTATCTATAAGTGATAGTGCTAGTAATTTAAATATATTGCTAGTGGTGAAAAAAAAAACACAAACAAAAAAAATACAATATGAAAAATTTGCAAGATAAAATATATTTCCAATTTGCCTTAGCTTTTTCTCAAGATGCTTATTTGAACAATGACTATCTTTAAAATGTTGCATGTACAGTTGGCTGAAGGCAGCATCTATATGCATAGGAACCGCATCACCATGGTTTGGTAGTTCAAGAATAAGTGAGACATCTTTCCTTGTAAAGTTCGGTATGACATTTTGAAATTTAGACTTCATAATCACAACTATCAAACATGTTTTGGACAAGACCTCCAAATATTCCTTTGATGTTTAGGACCCATGCAAAGGGAATTTTTGGATTCTATAGGATGTCTAGAACTCATGGCTTTATGTGTTCATCACTGTCTTATAAATGCTACAAAGGACCTAAGCTGAGAAAGGTTACTTTTGCATTTTATTTTCTTTTTGTAACCATGCTTTGTGATCAAAACTTGGATTTTCGACTAAGTCTGAAGCACTTTGAAACTATTTAGATCCATAAAACAAATGCTACAGTTGGTACTCAATGCAACAATTAATGTTATTGATCATGTTGAAGTTAAGAACTTGAAGCAATTTTGAACGAAATTTCTATAACACGGAGCAATTTTGATCAAAACTGCGACATTATATAGTAGTAGGAATAAGTTTTGCAATGCTATATGAGGCAAAAATGATTGTGTCAAAGAAAATTGCATTTTACAACTCCCTAGAACCATGGTTTAAAATATCAAGTTGTGTTGGAGTTTTGGTCTTCGACTAGAATGGTATTTGTTTTGGTATCGTATCGGTGTTTCAACGTATGGTGTCGATAGATAATTTAAAGGGGGAGGACAAAGGAGATGAAAAAGAAAAGAAAACAATACAATTATATAGCTAACTTTAAACTTTATGTTTCATTTGGAATGGTACAGTTTTGTGACTTTATATTATACAAACAGAAGCTATAAAAAAAAACGTTATTTGAATTCATCTAGTCATGTTTTGGAGCATGTCAAGAGGTGTTGAATGTATACACTTATTGACATGATTGATACATTTTGGCCATTCCATCAGGCATGGTACGAAATTTAAAATCATGCAGTGAACAAAATGAAATGTTCAAGCTAAAATGCAAATCATTCTAGATGTTGTAGCATATTTATCCGAAACTACTAATAAAACAAGGTAAGGTAATGATGCTAGGCAGGAACTAAGTTTTAAGATGCATTAATCTTTGAGTACTAAGTTTGGTTTTGAAGTTGGCAAACTCTAACCATAATGTAGAGCAGATTTTGCCCAAAAGTGTTACACTCAATGGAAAAAGGTAAGATGCTAGACTTAGAATGTATAAGGTTGTAAAATGCATTAATAATCTCTCACTCTGGGCTTTTGCTGTCAATCTACCAATTTTGGAGTCAGCAAACCAGTTCATCATAAGTGTATAATCCAGAAACTTTGAAATCGTTTGAGGTAGTCCAAAACATAACATGCCGCCAAGGCGCTAAATACAAACTTCACGTCTGTTATTCCTCCTGCTTATTGTTTTATGACCTTCAGTTGTTATTCTTCTCTGTAACTTGTTACCCAATCAAAACGTCGACACTTTTGGTATCAGCTTTAGGAGCCCAAAAAGAAGAACTCGAATTTCTTTTATGAGAAAATAGATACTTGCAAAATGAATATCCGTATGTGTCTCTTCAAACTTATTTCTATGCCTTCACATAGAGTTGGAATTTCATGTTTTTTTTTCACATGTAATATGTGTGAAACTCGCACATGTATTATCTCATTTATGATCTGAAATTGCATAGACTACAAAGGTTAATTAGATCATTGTATTAAATTGTGCTTTCCCAATACCCAAATTATGCGAGAAAAGTGATCAGCATATTCCTTTAACTGACTTGCATAGGTCAAAGAAGAAGAGAAATACATCTTAACTGATGGTGAACCAAGCAGTTTCGTAGTATATGAAGAAGATGTATCATTAGGCCAAGAATTGATACAAATCAAAGATCCAATAGATGGAAAAGAGCTGTTCTCATACAAATTTCAGAAGTAGAAAATAACTCTGGCATTTCCACTCTTCATTATATGAAGAAGAGGACGTGACATCAGGTGCAGAATTGATAAAGATGGAGGAGACCATGGATACAGAAGAGCTCATGGAGATGAAGGAAGCATTTGCCAAATTAACTGCTGAGCTAGAGATTTTGAGGAAAAAGGTTAATGATCTTGAAAAAAAAGAGTTGGTGCAATCTAACAGTAATTCATTAGAACTCTCAGAGATTCAGCAGAAATTAGATATGTCATTGGCAACAAAACAAGAATTGGAGCAGACACTTGTTTCTAAGGATGTGATCATTCAAAACCTGTCCCAGGAACTAAATATGCACAAGTATTCCGAAGAACGAATGAAAGCCAATATAATTGAACTAGAAGGTCTGCTTTCTGCCTCGAAAGAAGAGTTACAAGCAAAGCTTGTGAAACTAGATGAGATTGAGCTGAAGCTTCAAAAGAAGAAAAAGGACAAAGTAAGAGAAGTAGCTACCTTTAAACACCAATTGCTGTGGCAGAGGGGCACTCTTCAGAAATTACACAAGGACTTGTCTGATATGATTAAAGAAAAAATCACTCTGCAGAGTACAGTGGCAGACCTCAACTGGAAGTTGTCGAAGAATGAGGATCTACGCACACAATTAGAAGACAAATTGGATCTGGCTGAGCAGATTCTTAACAGGACAGAGTCACTTCTTTCACAAGCATTGTTTCGGAACAAGGAGCTTAAGAAAAATCACAAATCTCTTGAAGAGGTCCATCATGACATGAAAAGAGTAGCAGATGCTGCTGCTGAGAGAAACCTTGAGCTAGAGGAACTACTTGAGGCATCAAAGTTAGCAGAAGAGAGCATTCAAAATGACCTGAGCGAGACTGAGGTGAGATTGCTATCCTCTGAGAAATGTAATTCAGAGCTCCAGCAACAATTGAATCTTACAGAAAAGAGATGCCTTGGAGCAGAGATCAAAATGGATGGACTTAGTCATCGCTTAAAAGAACTCACAACTATGTTAAGAAATATGGAAGAAGAAAATTCACTATTAAGACACCGTTTGTCAAGTCTTGAAGATGTGCTGCAAGCTGCAAATGAAAAGGAGAGGGAGCTATGTGATGCATTGAGTGCCAGCATTGAAGAAAGAACAAATATTGAAACCTTATCTGCTATTCAGGCAAAAAATCTTGCTGAAGCTGAAAATGAAAAAGAGATCTTGCAAACCTATTTGAAATCTCTTGAAGCAAAAATGGAAAGTGCTGAAGAAGTAATTGAGTCTTCCAGTCGTCGAGAAAAAGAGCAAGTTGAGCAGCTTATTTATGCTATGGAACAACTAGAGCATCAAACGAAGGCTATAGATGAAATTATTGCTGGAAACCTGGAGATGACATTAGTGAATGAATCTCTAGTAAAGGACACAGAGTTGAATTTACAAGAAGCTGCAGTTAGAATTAAACATAAAGAGTCAGAAGTTGAAGAACTGCATGAAAAGTTAAAGTTTACTGAGCATAAACTTCAAGAAAAGGATTCTGAACTTGGGGATGCGAATGAAAAGTTGCTTGCACTTGAAGATCAATTGCAAAATTATGAAGAAAAGTTAAGTGAATCAGCTGCAATTGCATCAAACCATAAGGATAAGCTAACAAGCACTCTCTTGGAAATACAAAATTTGGAAGCAATTATTGAACAACAGCAAAAAAATCTTGATGAATCCCAATCTGCAAATAAGTATTTAACCAAAGAAAAAATGACTGTAGAAAGTACTGTCGTGAACCTTAACTTACAGCTGTTGAAGAACAAGGATCTACGCAAACAGTTAGAAGACAAATTAGATCTGGTTGATGAGATTCTTACCAAGACAGAGTCGCTTCTTTCACAAACATTGCTTCGTAACATGGACCTTGAGAAAAATCAGAAATCTCCTGAAGAGATTCATCATGACATGCGAAGAAGAAACCTTGAGTTAGAGGATCTACTTGAGGCATCAAAGTTAGATGAAGGGAGCATTCATAAACAGCTGAGAGAGACTGAAATGGGATTATCATCCTCTAAGAATCATAACATAGAGCTCAACAAACAATTGAAACTTGCAGAATTGAGATGCCACGAAGCAGAGACTGAAAAAGAAGAGCTGAAACATCAAATAGAAAAACTCACTATTCTGTTAAGGAAAACCGAAGAAGAAATTTCACTATCAAGACACCGTTTATCAGACCTTAACTTGAAGTTGTCGAAGGACGAGGAACTACGCAAGATATTAGAAGACAAATTAGATATGGTCGACCAAATTCTTACCAAGACAGAATCACTTCTTTCACAAGCACTGCTGCGTAACAAGGAGCTCGAGAAAAACCAGAAATCTATTGAAGAGATGCATCATGACATGAGAACAGTAGTAGATGAGGCTTCTAAGAGAAACCTTGAGCTAGAGAATCTACTTGAGGTATCAAAGTTAGCAGAAGAGCACGTTCAAAAGGACCTGATTGAAACTGAAATGAAACTAACCAGAGAAAATGCCACCCTATCTTATGATTTGACAAAAATGATGCTAATGTATGAAGCTATTGCAAAAGAAACAGGTTTAAAAATCCAAGTTGCATCACTGAGAATTACAGAAAAGGAATCTGAAGTTAAAGAATTGCACGAGAAGCTAGAGTTTCTTGTAAAACAAAAGGAAAAATACAAAGATAATGCATTTGAAGCTGACAAAAAAGTTTCTTTGCTAAAGGCAGAGCTGGAAGAAAATGCATTGAAATTGGTATTCATGGAGAGCCAAATAGAGGAGCTTATCCAGAAAGTTTCAGAATCTCATTTAAAATTTGAAATGATGACTGGCACAAACTTGGAACTTCGGATTGATTTGGAAGCTCATAAACTGGAACTAGACGAACTAAACCAGTTGTTGAACTCAAAACAAGCAGAGATGGAGGCAACTGTAGCACAACTTGCTTCTTATGAAAAAACCATCTCAAAATTGGAGGAGGATAATTCAAGTTTGCAACAATTTCAATCAGCAACTGGGACGTGTCTTGAAGTTACTGAGATCCAGCTGCTTCAAACTATTGGAAAACTTAAAGAAAAAGATTCTGATCTTAGGGATGTGAATGAAATGTTGCTTGCGCTTGAAGTTCGATTGCGAAGATTTGAAGAACAGTTAAGTGAATCAGCTGCCCTTTCATCTAAACAAAAGGATAAACTAACAAGCACTCTTTCTGAAATACAGAATTTGGAAACAATCATTAAGCAGATGCAAAGAAACCTTGAAGAATCCCAATCTGCAAATGAGTGTTTGACTAAAGGAAAAATGGCTCTAGAAAGTACTGTGGTTGGGCTTAACTTGAAGTTGATGAAAAATGAGGATATCCGCACACAATTAGAAGTCAAATTGGATCTGGTCGATCAGATTCTCACCAAGACAGAGTCACTTCTTTCACGAGCATTAATGCGAAACATGGAGATTGAGAAAAAACAGAAATCTCTTGACGAGATCCATCATGACATGAGAAGATTAGTTGATCCTCCTTCTAAGAGAAACCTTGAGTTAGAGAATCTACTTGAGGAATCAAAGTTTACTGAAGGGAGCATTCATAAACAGCCAAGGGAGACTGAAATGAGATTATCATCTTCTAAGAATCGTAAAACAGAGCTCAATCAAATACTGAATTTTGCAGAATTGAGATGTCATGAAGCAGAGACTGAAATAGAAGAGCTGAAATATCAAGCAAAAGAACTCACTACTCTGTTGAGAAAAACAGAAGAAGAAAATTCACTATTAAGACACCATTTGTCAGACCTTAACTTGAAGTTGGCAAAAGATGAGGAACTACGCAAACAATTAGAAGACAAATTAGATCTGGGTGACCAAATTCTTACCAAGACAGAATCACTTCTCTCACAAGCATTTCTGCATAACAAGAAGCTCGAGAAAAACCAGAAATCTATGAAAGAGATGCATCATGACATGAGAACAGTAGTAGATGCAGCTTTGAAGAGAAACCTTGAGCTAGAGGATCTACTTCAGGTTTCAAAGTTGGCAGAAGAGTGCATTCAAAAGGACCTGATGGAAACTGAAATGAGGCTAACCAGAGAAAATTTCATCCTTTCTCAGGATTTTACAAAAATGACACTAAAGTTTGAGGCTGTAGCAAAAGAAACAGATTTAAAACTCCAAGTTGTAGCACTGAGAATTTCAGAAAAGGAATGTGAAGTTAAGAAATTGCACAATAAGGTAGAATTTCTTGAAGAACAGAAGGCACAATACAAAGATAAGGCAGTTGAAAATGAAAAAACTATTGCTTTGCTAAAGGATGAACTGGAAGAAAATGCAATGAGATTGGTATTCCTGGATAACCAAGTAATTGAACTTAACCGGAAGGTTTCAGAATCTCATTTAAAATTTGATATGTTGTCTGGTACAAACTTGGAGCTTCAGACAGATTTGGAAGCTTATAAGTTCAAATTAGACAAACTAAACCAGCTGTTGATCTCAAATCATGCAGAGATGGAGGCAACTGTTGGAAGATTTGCTGCTTATGAAAAAACCATCTCAAAATTAGAGGATGATAATTCAGGATTGCTGGAACTCCAATCTGCAACTGAAATGTGCCTTAAAGATGCTGAGGTTAAACTTAAAGAAAAGGATTCTGAACTCAGGGATGTGAATGAAAAGTTGCTTATGCTTGAAGTTCAATTGCAAAATTATGAAAAACAGTTACGTGAATCAGATGTTGTTGCATCAAACCATAAGGATGAGCTAACAAGCCTTTATGAAATACAGAATTTGGAAGCAATTATCGAGAAACAGCAAAGGTACCTTGATGAATCCCAAACGATGAGTGAGCTCACTGATCATCAAATAAAAGAACTCACTAATCATTTCAAGATCTCCATTTGTCAAGTCTTGAGGCTGTGTTGCAAGATGCAAATGAAAAGGAGGAGCTAAGTGGTGCATTAAGTGCCAGCACTAGCACTGAAGAGAGAAAAAATATGCAAGCCTTCTCTAATATGCTGGCAAAAGATCTTGCTGAAGCTGAAAATATAATTGAGATCTTGAAATCCCTAGACGCAAGAACGGAAAGTGCTAAAGAAGAAGTTGAGGCTTTCAGTCACCAAGAAAAGGAGCAAGTTGGGAAGAGCATTTATGGTACATTACAACTAGAGCATCAAGGGAAGGTTATAGATGAAATTACTGCCAGAAACCTGGACATGACATTAATGAATGAAACTCTAGTAAAAGATAGGGAGTTAAAATTCCAAGAACTGCATGAGAAATTGAAGTTTCTTGAAGAACAAAAGGAAAAATACAAAGATGAGGCTGTTGAAGATAATCATAATGTTGCTTCACAGAAGGCAGAGCTGAACGCAAATGCAATGAAATTGGTATTCTTAGAGGACCAAGTGATGGAGCTTAACCAAAAAGTTTCAGAATCTCAATTAGAATTTGAAAATGTCGATTTGGAAAATGAGATGATGACTGGCACAAACTCTGAGCTTCGAACATGTTTGGAATCTTATAAGTTCAAAATTGATGAGGTAAACCAGATATTGAGGTCAAATCATGCAGAGCTGGAAGCAGCTGCTGAACAATTTGCATCTCATGCAAAAACCATCTCAAAGTTAGAGGTTGATAATTCTGGATTGTTGGAACTGCAATGTACAACTGAATTGTGTCTGAAAGATACTGAGGTACAACTGCATGAAACTATTCACAAACTTGATGAAAAAGATTTTCAACTTAGATACTTGAATCAAAAGATGTGTGCGCTTGAAAGTCAGTTGAGAAATTATGAAGAGTTGATTGAATCAGCTGACATTGCATCAAACCTGAAGGATAAGCTAACAGCAACTCTTTTGGAAGTACAGAAATTTGAGGCAATTATCCAGCATCTGCAAAGAATTTTTGTTGAATCCAATACTGTAAATGAATGCTTAACCAGGGAAAATCTCAGCCTATCTCAGGATTTGACAAAAATAACACTAATGTATGAAGCTCTAGTAAAAGATACGGATGTAAAAGTCCAAGTTGCAGCACTTAGAATTACAGAAAAGGAATCTGAAGTTAGAGAATTGCACGAGAAGTTAGAAATTCTTGAAGAGCAAAAGGCACAATATGAAGATAAGGCAGTTGAAGTTAACAAAATCGTTGCTTGGCTAAAGGCAGAGCTAGAAGAAAATGTAGCGAAATTGGTATACCAAGTAGAGGAGCTTAACCAGAAGGTTTCAGAATCTGATTTGAAGTTTGAAATGATGACTGATACAAATTCAGAGCTTCAGACTGTGTTGGAAGCCTATCAGCTCAAACTTGAAGAACTAAACGACCTAAATGAAAAGATGATTGAGCTTGACACTCAAGTGAGTAATTATGAAGAGCAGTTAAGTGAATCAGCTGCCCTTGCATCAAACCAGAACGATATACTAGCAAGTACACGTTCACAAGTTCAGAATATGAAAGAACTTATTGAGCAGCTGCAGACAAATCTTTATGAATCCAAAACTGAAAATAAAAATTTAACCAGGGAAAATTTCAGCCTGTCTCAGGATTTGACAGCACACAGGTTAACAATTGGTGCATTAAAAATTAAATTTGATTCTGTCACTACTGAGAAAGATGTTATATCCATTCAGCTTTATTCTCTCAAAGAAGAAATGGAGGCTCTCAAGCAGCAGGTTAACAATTGGTGCATTAAACTGAATGTAAATTAGCATATATTCTGGCGAAATGCAGCACAATCTTCTCATATGCAAATAGCAACCTGTAGTTGAAGCATCTCCGTATCAGAGTTAAGACCAGACTATTGTTTAAACACTACCGCAGTTGGCCCTATTCCCTTGGATCAAAACACATTTTGTATTCATGCAAAAGGACTAAACAGAAGTCATTAGGACTTTAGACCCATGGCATATGTTGAATCAATCAATATATGCTTTAAATTGCTCAATTAGTTTTTCCTAAGTCATATGTGATATGGAAAATTGTTATACATCATATAAAGAAAAATCATAAAATAACTTGGACATTGATACAAGTCTTAATGACCATATGAAATTGACCACGTTTCTTGTATACTACAAGTCCTTCTCTATCCATAAGTGATCATTGCATATAATTGTGTGGACTATTTTATAAGAGATCCATTTAATGATCCACAGAAGATTAGTTGTGAACATGAAAAGCAAACTGTGGACTATTTTGCTGATTTTTATATTTCTATAACAATATGACAATTATCAATATGATGTGATGTAGTTGATAGCCAAAAAAACTATAAATGACTACCTATGTGTTTCCACTTCTTTCTATTTTGTTTCAATAATAAAGTGCACTTCCACTTGAATATGGAATGTCTAACTAGAATATGATCAATATGCATCTGTTGATGCTGCCATAAAGAATAAATCCCCCGGTGTTTGTAACAAGGGGGGTGTCTAAGAAAGGTGAAGAAACACTTTGTAATGCATGTAACTTTCAAGCCAGCAAAAATCTAATGAATATGTAACCAAGGAAGCTGCAGTATGATACACACAACATTATTGCAGAATCATAATTTTGTAGTTATATCCTGGTTGTTGTCAGTTTTCTACAACTGTAAGGATAAGAAGATATCTTAGTTGCTTTGAAGATGTAGATTGAATTGAGCAGCTTAAATTTTCTAAAATAATGGTTACAGGTCACAGGGCTAATGTTAAGTAATAAAATGGAAGCTACCAAGTAAATATTAACTCAGTTGTTTGAGAGAGAAATGAGAATCTCCCAGGATAGAACATTTCATATAAGTCAAGTAAAAGCAAACTATGATTAATAATTGTGCTAACCTATGTTTGCTATCTGATATATATTGAAAATCTAGTCAGAACAGTTTGACAGCTTTTGGAGGAAAAAGATGTGAAATAGACTTTATCACATGTGTAACCTTTTTGTTTGTTATATTTTTGTCATCATGGGGAAAGTTCATTGTTGGAACTCAAAGGTACATTCAAATGATTCTAGCTAGTTACAGCTGAGACAATGAAACCAATATGTATGCCAAATAAAGCATTCATAAATTTGGATGATAAACATCCTGAAAATGCTGAAAATGATAAGACATGACCACGAATATGATAATCAACATTGTGGTAACTTTGATACTCATTACAGGTGAATGCATTATCTCTTTTCATGGCTTCAATAAAGATTAAGAAGAAATGAAACTTTAACGAAGGGATCTCAATCCTTTATATATCTCACCCTGAGAATTATTTTACAAGTGTAGACATCTGTGTCAATGGATGACATGTCTACCAATTGAAAACCCCAATCTTTTGGATAAATTTGAGCTATATATACCAAACGTCCCATCTTTTTGCTTAGTCAAAAGTTTAATGCATATCCCGAAACCAAAGCACCACAAGGGCCAGTCATATAGATCCTTGTTCTTTTGTCCTGAGAAAGTGAAAGCCAACACCTAAGAAGGGAGAACCTTTCTGTCCTATAGTGTGGAGATAGAGAACACCTTAGGGTGGATCTTAAAGAAGGAACTGAAACTGAATTTCAATGCAGAATTCCTTTTTTGAGTATTAAGTGAAAGTTCAGTTGACTATAATTTTTTTGGCAATCGGTACAAGTACCAAATTCCAAATCATGATATTCAAGCATACTATAGATGTTCTGGAATTGCTAAAGTAATAGTAGAAAGGATGACTATTATAAATGACCTATTCCTAAGAGTTTGAATCTAAATCTAAGATCAGACAAGAAAGAAGCTCAAGGCACCCATCTTTCTTTCCTTGGTTAACTGTGGATTCTAAACCTTGTTTCATTTGATACCATCTTCTTTGACTATTCAACCTGCTGCTCTATGATTCCTTTCCGGCTCCCTAGACGTTCAGGCAGGAAATAGTGTCAAGCAGCTTTTGCCGATTGAATTGCTTACCCTGGAAACTTCAAGAGCAAATTCTACCCATACATTGTTGATAGACAGCTTTGAGTTAATTGACAATTAAAGAATTAAGAGTTCTGATACTTGGCGACAAAAAAAGATTCTAATGATGGGGAGTCTTTTTTGATGGTAGGTATGAAAAGATGATATGCATCCAGTGAATGCCAAGTTATAAAAACTGAGTAGATTTATCAAATTAAGGTTGTCAAGTTTAAGATCCTACTAGAGAACAAGGTGTTCGAGGGGTTAGACTCTAATTGGGATTATGGTTGCTTAGGCAACTTGCCGAATTCAGATTGTAATTTGTAATCTTGTTGACTAGGCTTATGTGATAAAGCATTCATATAAACCAACTGTGAATCAGACAATTAGCCTAAATCAATTATAAACTAACTTGTAATTAACTTCAACAATCACAACTTCAACTATGGATTTCAAAGGAATCAAAGGAAATGATATTCTGAATCATGTAACTACAATGAAATATATGATTGATCAATATTCATCGAATTTGAAAGAGTGAGAAGAAATATTTTAAATTTTTTATTTCTCGAATTAGGAACTTTGAATCAGGATCCTAAATTTTATAGATACAAATGGTTTAATGAGATAATAGTCTAAGAAGATGGCATAGAGGTAGAACCACTAAACAATGTTGACGGATAGTTTCTAAACTAATTCTAGGTTCGTTTTCCTTCTTTTAGCGGACCAAGAATAGGAATCTTTCAATGCTCTTTAGCTGGTTGTAGTAGTAGGGAAAGTTACCCTTGTTATTTTGATGTACTTTTCAATTGAGATTGCCATTGCCTCGGACTTCTTTGAGCTAGATCTAAATGCCAAATAAGGTCGTGTGTGATTCAACAATTATGACAGATCTATGCGTTTGCTTGAGAGAAACCAAGTTCTTATATTTTAGCAATTAAGCAACATATCTAAATCTTGTACTGAACATTTTCAGAGTAGGCACTCCAACTCAAATAGCGCTAGTTAGGCCCTTTAAGGTGCTGAGGTCTGCATTCCCTCCTAACACATGGCCTAACGTTCTAGGCTCTACTCTAGGCATTTACACGAGTGGAGCAAGACAAATTTAACAACGATCTAATCTATTGCCTTACTCCTCTCATGGAAAGAGTAAAGTTCATAGAAAAGATAATTGAAACAAAAACAAATTCAACAGCAAGTAGATTATTATGCCATCACTCACTAGTGACTACTCTGACTCTGACTACCATGTTCAAGAGATGATCACATATAAACAACATAGAAGAAATTAAACCTTTACTTTTGAATTTAAATTTTATATTAATTTATTTTGCCTCTAAACGAATTTCAAGAAATGCTACCAGTTGCATCCTTAGCTTCTTGGATAAGGTAAATAAAACATTTGAAAAAAAATAAAATGAAAAATTGAAAAAAGAAAAAATTCCTATGTAAGGGCGGTGCAGAAGACTAGACGAGGGAGATAAGGAAAAGATCATCTTATCATGCATAATTATCAGTCTTTGCATCAAGACTACTACTTTCTTTGTTATAAAGATGTATTAAATTAAATGTTACAAAATGAAACTAAAGGGACAACTTGAAGCCCAGGCTTAGTCTAAGTAGATGACTTGTAACTAGCCCTTATTATGTTCATGTTTTTTTCTCTCCGTTTCATTTACTATCTTTTCATCTTTTATATACACCCTCAAACCAAATTAATCGAATCCCTACATAGCTCCTCTCATTGTCTGAGTTATATTGTTTTAATAGCAGGTCGTGCTGTCTCTATGTATCAGTATATTGTCATCTTTAACTATTTGCCAATTCGTGAAGAAGTTGATTCTGAATATGTAGTTTTGAAGCCCTTGCACTAAACAATGAAACAAAATTTCTTAGCAGAAGTCATGGTCTGCAAAGCATATTAAGGGTCAAAATAATTGAAGGATACTTCAAGCTAAAAGAGGCCTCCTGATCAAGGTTGTCTTTCCCTATTCTCCACAATCTACTTTCCTCTTCAACATTGAACCTCCGCAAGTTTACTTCATGGATGATCCATGTTTTGTGCTTATACAACAGTTTAACTTAGTAACCCCTCACAGTGTCTTCAAATACAGCTTTTGCAATCTTACCTTCAACTTTGGCCACCTATTTGGCTCATCTATGTTTACATTTTCTGTTCATTTTAAATCAATTTGTTGTTTGAAAATGCTTGCAAGCTTCCGCATCATGTCCTACATCTATATGTTAAATATAAGTCTATTGATTCAAGAATCAATACCTCCAACTCTAAAATAAATTATTAGATGTTCTTTACAAAAACATAGATGTCTCCAACATTTCCAGGACCTTTTTTTCTCCTTAAAGACATGCAAAATGAATCTTGGGTCAGTTGAGTTTTAGCTCGGACAAAGCAATATATGACATTTGCATTATTAGGAATTGTTATATACTAATAGTTTTACCTAAACTCAACTCAACTTTTTTAAGTACCCCATCTTGAAAATGATCTTCTAATCACTTAGTCAGCTTAGCTAAGGAAACCTATGAAGAAATTGACGAATTGGACGACACAATGTACAAGAACTAAATAATTTTTTGTCTTACAAAAGATGCATTTGAGTACGGGTTTGATAAGTTGGCCTGTTCTTCTCTGGACCAAAAAAGTAACTGTTTGACTGAAAACCGAACTTTTTGTAAGGCAATTGAGTCCAGTTAAAGTGAAGATGTCAAAATTGATTCAACTCAATACTCTGGAAATTCCTTGTACACATGCTAGATTACAAATCTATTGGATCACAAGCCAGTTGGAATTGTTCAATTAACCAGCGAGTTCATATAAATTTTGGTAATAAACTGGTTGCTAATCCTGGTTGTTAGGCTATCGAACTGTAAGTTGGCATGTTGTATTTCAGAAGCATCTGAAGTGAGGTGGTTTATATGTGAAGGGAATTCCTCAACCAGTAGTTTTCATTCCATAAAAAATTGGCATTGAACATTTAAAACTAATAGTTCCAAGTCTAATCTTGAACATATTTTTCTTTGTACCTAATCTTGAAAAGTTGTTTGAAATTATTCCAATGTCGAGACTATTGAGATGTAATTGCTTAAATAATTTAGATTCTGTATAATCAACTCATTCATAACCAATCACAATATTCAAATCAAACATCTAATCCACCCTTACCTCCTGTTGGTGGCCATCGGAGCTGATCGGAAGAGATCGGAGGCAATCAAATCTGCCCAACATAGTGACTGGCCGAATCTGGACAATTGTGGCCGGAGAGAGATGGAAGTGACCCCAAACTGCAAAGATGGCTGGAACGTGATGGAACTATTGATCGGGTTGAAGATCCTCGGAGGCTACTGTAGCCGTGGCAGCAGTTGGCCGCAATGGGGAGTAGCGATGATAGATCGAGGAAACAAATCAGCGATTGATCTCTAGAGTAAGAGAGATCTCGGCCTAACTATTCTCCAATTTAAGATCTAACCTTACCTGTGAATTGTGGTTGGCGGCAGATCTGGGATCGACGGCAAGTCTATGGCCGGAGAAAAGCAAGGCGGCGACGGCGATAGTTGTGTGGTGGAGAGGGAGGAATGAAGGGTTGGAGATGGCTGGAACCTGTGGCCGGTGATGGTTGGCGCGATCGGAGAAGAGAAGGAGAGGAGGCAACGACGAGGAGAGAAAATCGCGAGAGAAAAGGAAGGTGTGCGGCGGTGATCGAGGGAGGAGAAAAATTGAATTTAAGAAGAAAAGGAAACTTAGGCTTTAATTATTTTATATACTTAGATTTTAATAATATTCATTCCTTAAGTTTTTGATTAATTCCAATTTATAATTCAATGAATTCAACTTAGGCTTTAATTAATCTAGCCTTAGGGTTTTGATCAAATCAACTTAGAGATTGATAAAATCAAGCTTAGGGTTTAATATTTCAACTTTGGTTAATCTATTAAACACCTCCCTATCACCAAATTATTTCAGAATAAATCCCGAAAAATTTCCCCAAAACTTCTAATAGATTATTCATAAAATACAACCTATTATTTGTATTATTATTTTATTGGTCATATCTTACAAAAAAAATATCAAAGTTTGTTTTAAAAAATACCTCCATTTGGCGTTTCCAAATCGTGAACTCCCCCTCGAACTTTGGCAGGTAGATACTTGATCCAGTCATCTTCTTGTTGCTTTGGTTGACAGTCAGTCCTTCTAAAGCGGTTTGACTCTGATATCACTTGTAGCAAATCTATCATCCACTAATCAATTTGGCACCCCCGTGGGGACTTATAGCCTGGATACCTTCGAGGTGCCAGATCAGCTGTTTCTAGAATTCAACTCTTGCATCACAGAGTTAGCACAAAATAATAATATACAAGTGCAAAGTAGTTTTGACCGTCTTTGGACTGTCTTGGTCTTGACTTTTAGGTTTCAAACCCTAGGTCAGACCGACACCTACTGTTTTCTCTCAGGAAATGTGTCCTCACCTACTCATCTCAGGAGAGATTACCTATTTTCCAAACATTCGGTCCTCCAAACTTGTTTGGACTTTTGCTGAGCATCCGATCTTGATCTTCGGGATTTCCCGCTAGATTTTTGGTTCTCCATCCATCTAGACTTCTATCTGGTGTCCTCGATTCCAAGGCTTCCTGCCTAGTGTCCTCAACCCCTAGGACTTCTGCTCGACGTCCTCGATATATCAAGTCTTTTGTCCAGTCCACTCACTACAAAAAAATAGTAATTTAGCGACAAATATTTGCGACAAAAGTTTTTCGTTGCAAATTTGGGACAAATTTTGC
>JBBUKS010000021.1:2683908-2709778 GCA_038050645.1 Hedychium gardnerianum
GCTGGCAACCTAACGCAACCCTCCTCCTTTATCCGGGCTTGGGACCGGCCATGACTAGTTCGTCATGGGCGGAGTTCGTCATGCTGAATGCTCTGTGGTCCCAAAATTTATTGTTCACCAACTTCTCATAAAATAGGGGATCGACATGCTCTGCCATATAAAGCAAACATCGTCATCTGAATAGCAGAATGATAGCTATTGTTGTATGCAAATTCCACTAAATGTAAATGATTTTCTCAACTGCCTCTGAAATCCATTACGCACGCTCTCAACAGATCTTTTAGTATCTGTATGGTGCGCTCTGACTGTCCATCTCTCTGTGGGTGAAAAGATGTACTGAAATGGAGCTCCGTACCCATGGCTTATTGAAGACTTTGCCAAAATCGTGAAGTGAATTGCGGATCTCTATTAGATATGATACTCAAAGGTATACTGTGAAGTCTGGTAATCTCTCTGCAATATAACTCCGCCAGGCGATCCAGCGAGTTTGTCTTACGGATCGATGAAAAGTGCGTAGATTTGATTAATCGATCAACGATTATCCAAATCGTATCATTTCCCTTCCGTGTTCTAGGTAATCCCATAACAAAGTCCATAGTGATATGTTTCAATTTCCATTCTGGTATCAGAATCTTCTGAAGCAATCCTGGTCTCTGATGCTCAGTCTTCACTTGCTAGCATATCAAACATTGAGCCATGAAATCCGCAATGTCCTTCTTCATGTCATTCCACCAATAAGCGCGTTTCAAGTCTTTATACATTCGAGTATCACTTGGATGGATCGCAAATCTGGATCGATGTGCTTTCTGAAGTAAGTCCTCTTTGACGGGGTGTGTCTCAGAAACACAAAATATTTTCTGAAAATATAGGATGTTATTCTTATCATATGAAAATTCTGTCTGCTATCCTGAGACCACTCTGCTACACAGATACTGCAGATGTTGATCATTTAATTTGTTCAACTATGGGTGACTGAGCAATTATAGATACTAAAATCCCCCTCTCTTTTAGTCCCCGTTCTACTAGTTTCCATCTCTGAGAAACTCTGCACCAATTCTGTAACCGCCACTCGGTGACTAGCCAGAACCCTTCGAGATTTTCTACTCAAAGCATCTGCTACTATATTGGCTTTCCTTGGATGGTGGTTTATGGTGTAGTCGTAATCCTTTAAAAATTTCATTCATCTTCTTTGTCTAAGGTTCAATTCCTTCTGAGTAAACAGATACTTAAGACTTTTGTGATCTGTGAAAATTTGGAAAGTGATTCCATACAAATAATGCTTCCACATTTTTAGCGCAAAGATGATAACTGCTAACTCCAAATCATGAACAGGGTAATTCTTCTCGTGATCCTTGGCGAGAAGCATATGATACTACCCGCAATCGTGAATTCTTCTCGTGATCTTTGACACCGATGCTATACTCGGAATCAACGCAATCGTGAATTCTATTTGCCTCTTTGGGGGCAAGCCGAGGAGTTGTTCTGGAAATACGTCTGGATATTTTCGAATTATATGTACGTTCGACACCATCCTTTTCAGCTTTAATCAATGATAATAAATATCTCTGATAACCATGGGATAATAGCCTTTGAGCTTACAGGGCTAAAATAACATAAATCCCATCATCCTTGGTCCCAACGAATTCTCAAGAGGGTTGGTCCGAAGATTGAAAGGTGACTACTCTCGTTCAACAATCGACTGTAGTTTGGTGAGTGGTTAACCAATCCATGCCTAGGATGATGTCAAATTCCACCATTTCGAGCACTTAAAGATCCACTATGAGTGTATGACTACCGATGACTTCTTGATTGATGGTCAACACCTCCCTAGACGACAGAGATATAGCTAATCCATGCAATCTAAGTGTAAGAACTCTACGAATCTTACCCAAAAAGATTCAACATATAAATGAATGTGAACTACCAGTATCAATCAGTAAATCAGCAAGAGCGGAATAAATTGAAATAATACCTCGAAAGACCGATCCCTCGGCCCGCCGTGCCTTCTCTTGAGTGATAGCATTGACTTGTCCAACCTCTAAGTTCGACAACTGCATTTCTGGAACGAATTGAGGTTGAATCGAAGGAGCGGTAGTCGACTGCTGAGACTGGGGCAATGGATACGACTGACGTGGCGGAGGTAAGTATTGTTTTGCTGGATATGCCTAATAGGAAGGGGCTGCTGCAGGGTACTGCATAGTTACAGGTAAAGTTGTGTGCTCCTGACTTTGGATATAATATACCTGTGTCTGTGGGGGTGGCAATCGCTGCTGACGTAAAGAGTATTGAGTCTTATAGGATCCTCCCTGCGGTCAAGACTGAGTGGGCCGACCCCCTAGAGGGGCAACATCGATAGTCTCCAATTGAGCCGAGTACAATCTCGGCTCACATGCCCTGGAAGTTTAAGCATATAGCCTGGTCCAGAGGGCAATTTGATTTGGTATGACTTCTGGAACCACATTGGAAACATTTGAACATGCCTGTGTCATTTTTTCGATTCTGTTGATGGGAACGAGAAGATCCTAATGATGATCGGCCTGTCTTCTGCGGTCGAGAAGACTCTCCAGTAGTAGTTCGTGGGCCTTGATTCCTGTCTTCTCTTTTCTGTCCATGCTTCTTATTTGTTGGTCTATTTTGGAACATTTGTTTATCATTTCCCTTTTCCCGAGACATCTGTTGTTGAGTCATCTCTATAAATATGGCTCGATCTAATGCTGCTCGATAAGTATTGACAGAAGATCCTGACATTCTGATCCGAATATATGCTGCAAGACCTTGAGTGAATTGAAACATCCGATCGTAGTCCTAAGCTACAAGGTGAGGGCAAAATTTAGCTAGTCGGCTAAATTCGGCATTGTACTCCATCACAGTATGATCACCCTGCTTGAGGTTCTGGAATTCCTGACGACGAGCCATGCAGAATGGAGTAGGAAAGTATTACCTCTCAAAGGCATTACGAAATAAAGATCAAGTGATGTGTTGTTCCCCTAAAATTGTCTTCTGCATCTTCCACCAAGTAACTGCCTGATCCCGTAGATGATATGCAGCTAATTTAGCTTTTTCTGTGTCAGTGCAAGTCATGTACTCAAATGTGCCTTCCAGGTTATCTAATCAGGCGTGAGCAACTCAAGGGTCGGATTCTCCATAAAACAGGGTAAATCGATCCCGCTAACAATGGTATGCGAGCTCTATCCTTTACCCAACTGGTAGTAGCAGGGGTCGGTACGGTTGGTGGGATTCCCTGAGATTGTAATCCGTGATCTCCAGTAATATTTTGATGGGCTTAACCTCTGCTATCTGACTCACCATCAGTCGAGACTTTAGAAAAATTCACCTCTCCGGCAACAAGTTCAGGTCCCATCGACTCAACAGGTCATTTCTGTGGTCGACTCGGATCAGAACCGCGAACAGTGGTTGACCCACCACGGGTTATTCCTGGTACAGACAACTAAATAAGTACTAACAGAAGTATAAATTAGCAGTTATATGACTTTACTTCCTATAACTCGGAGATGTCCTGTCGATGTCATGTCCAAAAACTTAAAATATCACATTGAGGAAACAAAACCATGAAATCCGAAACACGGAAATAGACTTCGCAACCTGTAGCTCTAATACCAATAAATTATCACACCTCGGAGGTATGCTTGTCTGAAATAACGGACGGTACCCTCTTATGACAATGGTGGATACAACATGATACAAGACATAGCTGGTACAAGTACAAACCATGCAAAAGAAACAATATCCAACTGAGACATGAGGATGAATAAAACCCACTCAAATATAAACTGCATAGTTTGCGTGCCAACACGACTTAAACATAACATGCATATGCATGATCGCTATCGCTCACCACTCTAGCTACCATGATATCTGTGTGGCTGAGTGGGTAGAATATGACAATTGTACGACATTCCAACTATCATTGCTCTCAAGTGGCCGAGTGGGCAGTATGCAAAGTAGCTATCTAGCTACAAACGGAGAAGGTCCCTGCCTGCACGCAACTCCAATTACCACTACCCGAGTGACCGAGTGGTTACAACATGACAAGTTGCACACCACTCCAACTATCATTATCCCGTGTGGCCGAGTGGGCAGATATGGCTAACGATTCTTTCTCAACCACAAGGGAGATCGTAGTCGACAACATGCATGAAATGCAATGTATACAATTACAACTAGCAAGATAAACCACCTGCGTACACCCCGCACACGTGTGTATAACTACAATCAGAAAGATACACCCCCTACGGTACACACGACACACGTGTATACAACTACAACTAGAAAGATAAACTCCCCTACGGTACACACTACACATGTGTGTACAACTACAACTAGAAAGATAAATCCCCTACACACCACACAATTGTGTACAACTACAAAACATGGATAGCCAAAATTAGACAGCATGGATATCAAAATGATCAACTCAAGTATCAAGCAACCAAGTATCAAACTCAAGCAAGAATAAGAATAGAGTCAAGGTAATAAAATTACCTATCAAGTTCATATCTCATGCACTAAGGTTAATATTCTTAAGAGAACAAGGAAAGAAATACCCGTCTCAAATTGTATAACGTCCTAGTTGTCTTCAAGTCAGAAGATCTTGTCTCGAATCCAAGTCCTGCATCATAGAACATATATTATAGCAACGCTCTACCGCAAATCAAGTAACGACACTTAAATCCTAAATTGATTAAGAAGCATCGACTAATTCAACCTATAGAATAAGTCAACTCCCATATCTATCCTTAATCCATTCACCTCACCATTAATAGAAAATGTTATCAATCCTAATCAACAAATCAATCCATATATCTAACAATTAATCGATGAATTGATTTTCAATCTATTAATAGTATAAATCAGTGAAAATTAGGTTTAATCAACATAATAACTTCGTTTAGTTATCATTACCGCTAACTTGCAGCTTTCTTCGACAATGGCCTCCCGGTGGTGGGCTGCAACGACGGAGGAGGAGAACAGTGAAGGCAAGCACGCGGCGGCTGGGACGCGAGCGCTAGGGGAGGATGATCCAAGACTGTGCACGGTGGCGAGCACGGGTAGAGGAACAGGGCATTTGGCATCGCGCGCGTGGCAACGACTATGGGGAGGCTGCTCGCAGCCGATCGTGAGGGAAACACGCGACGACCGTAGCTCACGGTGGGAAACGGAAAGACAGGCATCGAAAAGGGAGGCAGCGACGGCGGCAGGATTGCTCGCGATGGCCGGAGGGTTGGCAGCGGAAAAGAATCGGGAGAAGGAGGATTCGGGATTTGGGAGGAGAGGAATAGGAAATGAAATCAATCAACATATAACTTAATTGATATTCTAAACAAGCTCCCTCAAAGCCTAATAATTTTATTCCCTTAAAATATCATATACATTTAGTTTAAATCCTGAAATTTTCTAAAAATTCTTAGAAAATTCTGTAAGGTTATTTCTTAATCATCACTTATTATTTTATTATTATTTATTTGTCATATCTAACCATGGGGGTGGCCACTTACAAGGAAAAATTGCTCCTTCAGATTCAAATAATTAACTCACACCACCACCATTAATTTCTTATTCCCATCCATTCTTATTTTTGTATTGCCTTTTACTAGTTTTTATAGCTGGATTTCTTCTACTGGCTTTCGGAGTTGGATTCCTATCATCCTTCAATTTTTTTTACCTGCCCTTATAGTTGGATTCCTTTCTCTAGTCTCCATCATTGGCAATTTATCTTGCTTGACCTTCATTTTCAACTTTTCTCATATTCATTTTACCATCCTTGGATTTTTTTTATTCTTTTGCTCTCAGTCTTCATTGTTGATTTTTTCTTTAATCTTCTTAGGATTTTTTTTTACCAGCTTTCATAGTTGAATTTTTACCTTTTACTCGGGCTTCATTGCCCATTTTTTCTTTTATCAACCTTTGTAGCTGGATTCCTTTTCCCTCATAGTTGAATTTTTCCCTTGCTTGCCTCTTATTGTTGATTTTTTTTACCAGCCTCCATTGCTGGATTTCTTTTACTAGCCTTCTCATAATCAGATTCCTTTTTAACAACCTTTATAGCTTGATTTTTACTTTTAGTGGCCTTTATAGTTGAGGTTCTTTTTAGTAGCTTTTATAGCTGGATATTTAATGTTGATCAACCTTTATTGTCGACTTGTTATCAGCTATGAGCTTTCATAGCTGAATTTACTTTTACTAGCCTTTATAGCTTAATCTTTTCTTGTTGCTTGGCTTTCATTGCCGATTTTTCCTTTCTCTCTCCAATTTTTCTATAAGTTTTGAGTTATAAAATGTAAAGTTAAAGCACAGTGAGAAGAAGTGAGAGGTTGAGATCTCTTATTGGTAATCCTAACAAGCCTTGCTCCTTTGTGTGCTCAGGATAAAGATTTGGACGAAGATGATTGAACATGCTAAAGAATGCTTCTACTATCTTTAAACGTTAGGTTATTCCTGAACTTAGAAAAGAGTACAAGTATTATCATCTTCCATCAAAAATGTTCTAATTCTTGATAGACGTTACTTTCAATGACCAAGCGCCTTACTCCACCACAACCTTTTCTTCAAGAGGAGAATATCATACTAGAAGATAAGGATAGGGATTTCTTGTTCGATTTGTCTTTATTTCCAATGTCTAAGTCAGTATTTGAGTCTATTTCAAATCCTATGTCTGAACGTGTGCATAGAAATCCCAACTGTCATTGAAAATGTGTGACTTGATAACATATACTTAAGGAAGAAGATAGTTGTCCCTGAACTAATGTAAGTTCAAGAATCCAACTCAGATCATGAGAATAATTATAATGTCAAGAATGCATATTTGCACAGGGAACTAGATGAAAAAATATATATGGAGATCCCACTAGCATATGGAAATAATTTGAAAGCTCACATTGTATGAAAGCCTTATATTGACTTAAGCGATCACCATGGGCATGATTTGCAAAAGTTATGATTGTCATGGGGTATGGACAAAGCCAAGACAATCAACATTGTTTATTAAACACTTCTTTTGGGAGTCATAACATATTGATAATATAACCATGGTTTAAAATTATCCGTATCGGAGTTTCAGTATATGATCGGAACGATACGGTATCGTATCGTGTCGTGCCGATATGATTTCGGTATTTTTTAAATATAGAATATTTTAATTAAAAAAATAAAAAATATAATCTAAATATTAAAAAAATTAAAAATATAGTAATAAAATATTTTTTTTAAAAAAATAAAAAAATATGGGATTGCGGTGCCCCATATGATAAATAAATAAATAAATATTTTTTTATATATTTTTAGAATTAAAATAAATAAAAAATATATATGGGGTACTTTTGTTAGAGTTTGATTAAGTCTGTTTAAATTATCGATTTATAGCTAGGAGTTCATTGAAATTATTAACATAAGTTTTATTATTAATTTTTCTTTTAAAGTTTTCTGCATGCACCCAGCGCGTCTACGCGCGTCCCCGCTGTGACCCCCGAGTACTATAGTATCACAAAGAAATACCAAGAAAGACTATTTTGTTGAAAAGAAATGGAGGTTTAGTGCTAGAGACATATATGAATGCTGATTATGCAGAGTCAATGGTTAATAGGATATTGCACCTTTCTTGGTGATAGTCACGAGGCATGGAGGAGCATGAAACAACATATGATAGCGCCTTCTAGTGTAGAAGTAGAATACCGAGCAATTGCTCATGGTGTGTGTGTGAACTACTTTTGTTAAAAATCATCGTCTTAGAAGACTTGAAGATAAGTGAAATGACCCAATGAGATTTTTTTATGATAATAAGTTTGCGATTAACATAACTTACAATCTAGTACAACATGATCGAACAAAGCATATTTGATAGACACTTCATTAAGGAGACTAGAGTACATGAACTTGTATCCCCTTATGTATCTACACATGGACAACTTGCAGATATAGTTATTAAAGAGTTAAGTAGCTTAGTATTTCAAAGTATTATATTCAAGTTAGAAATGATAAATATCTATTCATGAGCTCGAGTAGGAGTAAGGGATTTTGTAACTATATGTACGCTGAAAATATTTTATAAATTTATTAGATATGATAGTAGCTAGTTTTCTTAAAAGTCCTGTTTTAAAATCTCGTGTCGTCCCGCCTGGTTCAGGCGAAACATTTCGTTCTTCTTGTAGACCGAAACAGGCATGCCCAAGGTACCGCGATCGCCGAGGACGCGTTGCACAGTCGCGGCTGCCAAGGACGTGTCGCGCAGGTCTCGCTGCCGCCGAGGATGCGTCGCACGGGCCTCGTTGTCGCCGCGGACGCATCATGCGGGCCTCGCAGTCCTTTCGGAGGGGAACATGAAGGAGAATGGTCAAACGTAGCTTTTACTTAAATAACTTAGGTTAATAATTTTAATTAATTAAACCCTAATAAAATTATCCTATTAATTTAATATATATATATATTTTTTGTATTTTTAGATTAAATTTTTTATTTTTAGTTAATGTATTTTATATTTAAAAAATATCGAAATCATATCCTCACGACATAATACGATATCGAAATGTCGGTCCGGAAACCTTAGCAAGGTCAAGATTTTAAATCATGATTATAATTATTAGGATTTTATTAGAAAAGTCGCATTGTCAATCTATAGAAACGGGTTAGAGCCCCATGTATTAGAAAGTTTTAAGTTAACACAATTTTTAATTTTCGACAACTTCCTTTTTTTTTAATTTTTCCTCTCTTTTATATTCTATTTAGTCCTCTTCTTCCTAGTTTTCTTCCCATATCCAACCTCCTTCCTTTTTTCACCTTCCCTCCTTTCTTTTTTTCATCTTCTCTCTCATATTGTGCGTGGTTAAATTTTTCTAAGCTTGCATCTCCTGCATCATTCATCTGAAAATCCTTTATATACATCATTGTCTTCATAATCTCAGATCTTCATTCTACTTCCATAAAGTATATTTGCTTCTTCCTGTTGCACCCTCCCTAAGGTTGCTTTGCCCAACAAATGACTTCAATTGACACCCGTGAGCGAGAGTCATTTCAGATCACAAAATTTATACCTCAATTGAGAAGCAAGAATTGCCCATGAATATCCAGTGCAAACTACTTGTGCAACCCAACTTGAAAGATAACTTGAAACTGGAGGCAATGAAGAGGAAACGAGTACAAAGGTGAAAAGTTTGACATAAAACAACAATGTGAACAAACATAGGTATAAAATAAGACTTAACAATAACTAATGGATCATAAATGATGTAACACAAACATCCATTTAAATATTGAAATTAAAGTATGTAAACCTGAAAATCTCATCCATCATGTATACCAAATGGCAACTGGAACACAAATCACTAAGGAAACACACAATGCAAAGATAAACAAATGCAATGCAATGACTTATTCAAGAGCTCCACATTTGCTAATTGCGATCCACCAAGTGTTCGTACTCATCCATTGAATGAAGGCCCAACACATTTTTTTTCTGCCATAGAGACTGGTGTCCATGTGTGCTCTTACATGTACATGACTGCCCAAGGTAACTTGAGTATATTGCGTCCAACACATCACACTCGCCAGTAGGCTAAGCACAGTTGAGGTAAGAAGAAATTGGTATAGCTTGTTATATGGTCTGTGATTATCCTAATGGGCCAAAGACTATCTACAATAAAACATACGCAATATAATTTGCATCCATTAGTAAATCATCCAGCTAAGATACTATGACGTTATGTCTTAGGTCCACTATGTTCTAACCTATGGTATCATTCCACTCTATAATCAATTAATCTATCTATGTTCTATATATATATATATATATATACACACACACACACACAAACAAACTCTAGTATGATGTAAGGTCCACCATATTACTACTATCTGATTGCATGAATATATCTGATCAGAGCTCACATGTATACAAATCATGAAAATCAATGATAGTTTGAACAAATAAAGTAATAAAAACATAAAGGCAGAAGAACATAAGCAGATAAAAGAAGGTAAAATGGATGATATGTATGACTATTCAGGATCACCTTCTCCACTACATGTGCAAGTTACCACATTATTTCCAATTCTCAGTTAGTACAATTTAAACCTCATTTTTCATTTGAGTATCTATTTAACCAAACTGTCCTCAAGCATCACCTCAAGTCAATTGATTACTTATTGCAATTAATTCTTTAATTAATATGCCTAATCTCATCTTAGTCAATAATTAAGACGATCATCTCTGCGAATCAATATCCACACACTTATCAAAATTTTATTATACTTCACAATAATTTATTTTGATATGTTCTTACTAATAATACCTCTAATTTCAACTAAAATCATACCTCAATCATCTTTGATTACATCTAAAATCTCAATTACCAATCTGGTGATACTAACAAATATTCATCCTTATGTTCTCACCGGTCTCAATTTAATGTCGTCATGATCAAATTGTCACTCTTTTACATCATTAATCACATTTGCACCTCTAAACACCTAATCCTTATAGAGGTAATCAAATTGTAACACTTCTACATCATCAATCACGTTTTCACCTCTAAAATCCAATCATTACGAAGGCTATCTACAAGAAAGAAACAAGGGTTAAAGAGTCTAACTCAATCCAAAGAGACACTTCTGAATGCATAGCTACACAATCAACCCCTCGATTGCATGCTTCAAAAAACACCTTAACAAACAACAATCACATTAGCATGCCATTGAACAATATCACAATTGAACTACAAAAGCAAGATTTATTACCTGTTGTGAGGTACAAATTCCACCCTTATGCTTGGTGAGGAAGGGGGAAATTAAGATATTTTGTTGTAGGGGATATAGGAATAGGGCAATTGAAGCAATTTCTTCTATCATCTCGAGTTGCTGCATTTAGTTTCAACAAGAAAAGGGGAAAGGTGTTGCCTTCGATAAGGAATTCCACTGTGACATTGGAGCAAAAAGGTGAAGCGCCAACTTAGCGGCCCCTCCAGGGTGACCCCACATTCTCTAGAAGGGGGTAAATCATGGGAGGCATTTGCCCTAGCGTAGCGGCCCTTTGCATGGGGGAGGTCAGACACCCAACGAGGCATTTTGCATCTGTTGGGAATTGACCCTAAGACCTATTGGAGCAACCACTCATGCAGGTACCAACTGCGCCAACCCGTGGGGGCTAAAAAGAATTCCACTGTGACATTGCTCAAGAGTGTGGTTGGGCATGTAACATTGTTGTTGCTCATCAAGACATAGATTGGGCACGCAACATGAGAGCCAATACAAGGGGGGTTGCCTTTGACAATGTGGTTATGTAAGCGATAGCAACAACAACAGATTTCAACAACTCATGGCAGTCAATAATAAAGTATTGCATCTCTCTAACAAACAACATGCAGCACGAGGGCTTCAACGAGATTAAGAGGAAGCTTCAAGAGGAGGTGTCAGGCTGAAGAGAAGGGCTTTGCTCATGCTGAACGAAGGAGGAAGGGACTTCTAGGGTTGATCGCCCAGAATTGGGGAAGTGAAATCATTGTCGCATGGGGAGATACTGTCTCGTGTGGTGGAAGGGCTCAGCCTTCTCTTGAGATGAGGAAGAGGAGGCGGTTTAAAGGGTATTTAAAATACCTAAAAACCTAATCTATAATGACTTGGTCAACTAAACTGATATGGTTTAGTTCAGCTGCCTCAAATCTTGTTCAATTGTAAAACCCTCAATTTAATCCTGTTTGAAACCCAGTTTGAGTGTAAAATGAGATTAAATAAATCGGTACTTGAATGCCAACGCAATTAGCATTTTAACTCCCAATTAACCCCAAAACTATATCAAAATCAATAATCAACTACTAAACTACTTGGTTCAGCAAACTATAATTTGATCTCATTATTAGCCACTGCTTATGTTAATTTAAATTTATTTAATTTTGATATATAATAACGTTTGTGTTGTCCAATACTTAAACTTCGCTAGTTCACCCGCTTCAAGTATTATCATTGTGTCTTAACCCCTAAGTATAACCCAAGACTCATCCACATCACATCATTGTCGTAGAATCTCAATATTTCTACCCCCTACATGGCCCTTTTACATGCAAACTTCTAAACATCACTCATATTTGTCACAACCAAGTAGCCCACCCTTAGGTGAATATTTCGATATTCAACTCATGTTTAAATCTTGTATCGTGTGGGGTGGTGTAGGGTGGCATGGTTATTGAAACGTATCATTTCAGTAAATTACTAAAACTCAATACTAATTAGGTAATTTCTCGTGCTATTGAGTTGATCCCATTGATGAGTATATTGTTGCACTGACACTCAACACTTCTTAGTATAGTACGACACATGTCAAGTTGAATTCAATTAATGTTTATTATTTTTGTAGTTTATTTCTCCAAATTTCTAATTCATTGATTACCTATAAATTTCTTTTTATAAGCAAATAAGTTAGGTGGAAGAAGATTCTAAGATTAATAATATCTATCCATCTCATAAGGTATTAGAAAAATGAACTAAATCATTTTTGATTCAATTACTAACAAAATATAGTTGTATTAAAAGTAGAAAATCTATATGATTGAATGTTGAATAAGTAAACTTCATTTGAAATCATCTTGGCATACTTTAATAAATGTCGAAATGTGTCATATCAGGACAACATAATACTAAATTTTTTAATTTAATTAACTGTTAGACCCTAGGATGTTTTCCATTTATCAAAAGGTACCCCACTTGGTGACTAATAATAGATAACCAAGAATCATGTAATAATCAATAATAATTCAAGAAAAATAAGAGGTGTTCAACAAATTATATATATTTATTTCTTTTCTATAGAAAATACATAAAGTCACTATACCAAAAGGTCATATGAATATAATAAAAGAATCTCTAAGCAACTTTAAATAGTAGTAATCTAATTATAACTCTGAAATCAACCTTTGTTTGAAAATAAAAAATGAGTACAAATTATTAAGTAGGTAAACAGAAATAAAAAACATGCATAAAACCAACTTATCTAGAGGCTAAAGAAAATAGGAAATAAACACAAATTGTTAAGTGTTTAAATAGAAATATGTACATGTATTTAATTTTAATTAAAATATCAAAAAAATTGGATAAGTTACAAATCTCATTACATCTTTAAAGTTATCATTTGAAAATTTTAATTTTATACACACACACACCAATTAAAACAATCATTCTTTTTTATTTCTCATCTTCTTTTATTACAATTTAATTTACTTTTAATTATCATCTTTTAGTCATCACAAATAAATCCACTAAGTGAATTCATGGAGCTAAGTCCTCATAGTGTACATAATGTCATTTGATGTATGAGTTGAAGCTTTTACTAGTGATATACACTGATATAATGTCATTGCACAAATAAATATCATGTGGGTAGTTAGGTACAATGATGAAAGGCAAGGCTCAAAGTTTACACTTATTAGTATTTATTTTCTCCATTTATGTTCATTGGTATTTCAATTTAGTATTTTACACAATAGTTATTTCACTTTATTTACATTTTATTGATTAATTTAAAAGACTAACCTATGTCATCGTTTCATAAATGCTACGCTATTTAAATAGTAGATTAAGACAGGTGGTCTCTAGACACACAAGAAAGCTATACAAGCACCAACGTTTGAATCAACATATAACATGGAACCTAAAATAGTCCGCTGAAGAGTAATCAGAGTATCAATTTTTATACTTTTGGAAATAAACCATCTTCCCATGTTAATCCTTATATGATCACCACATATGTATAAGACGAAAAGAATATCAATTATGTGGCCCTCCAATAGTTTAGTTTCTTTTATAATTCATTTCTTTATTTTGGTATTGTTTTAGTGCCTTCTTCAAAGCAGTTATAGCAGCATACATATGATTTATTTTTATACATTAATTTATGCATAAAGAATGTGTAAATGACTCCAAAAATAGATTTATACAATCAGCGTGCTTCTCTTGACTAAGTATCTACAAATATAAATGTAGAAAAGACTTAAGAAAACTTAAACTAGATCTCTAGTAATGATAATAACCCAAAATTTAGAAATTAATTAGAATTTTCCCATCCTAAACTAGTTACACCGCCACTATCACCGACATAACAACCAAACCTTTATCCCATTAAGTGGGGTCGGCTATATGGATTTTCTTATGTCATTGGGCTCAATCTCCTACTATATCTTTAGCTATATTTAAATAAATTTTATCCTCTTTTATTGTTGCTAACTAAATCTTCTTTAGTCTCACTCTTTCTCGATTAATGTGTATATTTGTTATGGTCTCACATCATAATTATTCTTCTCCTAAGTATATATACATGTCATCTTAAACGCGTCTTTCGAAGTTTTTC
This sequence comes from Hedychium gardnerianum, assembly GCA_038050645.1. NCBI lineage: Eukaryota > Viridiplantae > Streptophyta > Magnoliopsida > Zingiberales > Zingiberaceae > Hedychium > Hedychium gardnerianum. The sequence goes on from JBBUKS010000021.1 coordinate 2,698,253, forward strand.
CTCAATAGGTGTAATTCCGATTTTCTCTCTAATATTTTTATTTTTTATTTTATCCATCCTCATATGTTCGCACATCCACCTAAACACCAACCTAAAACAAAAATATAAAAAAATGTTTACCTTGTAAATTCTCCTTGATTGACAAAACAACGTAGTGTTTTAATGATGCAAAACACTCGAGCCAATTGAACCAAGATTACATGTCATGATTAATCTAAAATAGATAATCACTTCTCAATGACATCGATATAATTACTCACCTAATTCTTACCCTTTAATTTGACAAATGTTGCGACAACAATGTGAGGGCAGGAAATAGGGAAGTTAAGGAAAAGGGGGGAAAAGGAAGTGGCTAGTGGTTGACAACACTAGGAAGAGTAGGCAGTAGTTGGTGGTGGGGTGTTCAGCACAAGGAAATATATGAAAGAGAGGAAAAGAGAAATAAAAAGAAACAAGGAGAGGAATGGTAGCAAATGTTGTCCTCAATCAGGCGGCAATCTTGACTGTGGCTACGAGTGCAAAGAGGAGAAAAAGAGAGAGAAGGGAGTGGAGAGATGGTCGACAATGACCTCTCTCGGCTCCAGTAATAACATATGCTTGGGGGACGAGCGGCGGCAACCATTGTCGTGCACATACTGGAAGAAAGAGAATATTGACACAAGGAGGTTAACATCTATCATCAACAATGAAGAAGTGGTGCGGGAGGTGTCGCGCATGAAGGTGGTGTGGTTGACAATGACGCTCGTGAGAGAGAAGTGAGGTTGGGAAGGTGGTGGATTGGGTGAGAATGAGAGACACATGCAAAGAGAGAGTAGAGAATTATATAACCTTAATTCTTTAAAAATTCCACTAATTCATCCCAACACAACTAAACTAGACTATCCCCGTATAAAAATTTGGTTTAACCCTAAATTATCTTAAACAAATCAAAATAGATCTTGGTTTGAACATAGGCGACCCTAATTACCATGCCTACTCGACGGGTTTGTTCTAAACCTAACCCAACTTTAACTTGAAGCCTAAAATCAATATTTATTGATTTGGTTCAAGTAAATTTGTCATTTGAAAAAAAAAAATTTAAGGTGTGAAAATTTACATACAATGAACTTTCTAATAACTATAATCTTGTTTTTTTAAGCAAATAAACCAAGTGAAAGTGCATTAAAATAATAAAAGTTATCTAAATTCATTCATCATTTTTAAAATATATGCTAAGTATCAACACAATGTAGTGCAGAAATTGTACAACTTCAATCGTCGACTGATGCTTCAACATAGAATGATACTTCAAACATTACCTTTAGCTATGCATTTGTATTCTCTTATTCTTTTTTCTTCTTCGTTTCCTCCACCTCTGCTTTGCTATTGGCATCATGCACGAAACTCCAACACCATACTTAAACCATACCATTCCAATCAAATATCGAAAGTCCGATATGGTTCGAGATTTGAAACCGTAGTTCGATTACACCCTTGTAACAGCTTGCTAGTCTTTACTTGTCGCCAATGTTTGTATTGTCTTCCTCGATATGTTTGTTGGCAGGATCGACTCCATTTCCATCATGCCATCCTAATCGTCTCTCAAGTCACAACCTCCAATTCCCACCTTCTAGCAACAAGCTTTTCTGCTATCTTTTCTCCTCACTATTTTAGTAATATTTACCTCGTGTTCAACTATGTCACTATGCCAACCAAATTAAATGCTTTTGCCATGTGAGCATGTCACCAATAAACATTATGCTTAGATAAGTGAATTGAATATGGTTGAAGATGTAAGCAGTAGAGAGAGATTAAACAATGTGAGTAGATAGATATCAAATACAATTTTACTTAGCATGATAAAAATGATTTGAAATACATAGATATTAGTAGTGATAAAGACTTATATAACTTCAATTCAATGATGGGGTATGATTTCAATAATTGACCCTAAATAGTTGGGTTGGGATTGACAATATTTTTGTTTGTTTGTTTCTTTTGTATTGTTCTAATAGGGCATAATATATTCAGAATAATGTAGTATAGGACAACATTTCAAATAAAATGTTAATTTTGAATTTATTTTGTTTTATTATATTAATGGTAATGTACTACAACGCACAGATTAAAATCTTGTGCTGTGTTGATTTGCACGATTGAGAATTTTCATTCCGCTCTCCTATTGAGACACAAAACAGTCGACAGTCGACACTAGTACGAAGGCATCAAAAAAGGAGAAGGGAGGGAGGGAGAGAGAGAGAGCAAGATCAAAAATGAGAGAAAAAGATCACTTACCACCTGTTGGTGCACTGCGATATGATAAAGTTTGGACTAAGGATTTAATTATTTTTTCTAAGAAAGTAAACCTTTTGCATAGTTAATTTATATCTAAGATCATGTTGTTATTGTTATAGTTCAATTAGTTTAGCTTTATTTTGGTATAAAAATGATGAGAAAAAATATTAATATTTGTATTTTGTCAAATGACAATAACAATTTGACGAATAGATAACAATGACAATAAAGCAAAGCAGTTGACAATATACTTTTTACATAATTTTTAGAAGGAAAAAAAGATTTTCTTTTCAAAAAAGATTACAAGAGATTTTGATCTCATTTCCAACTTGCAAAAATAATATTTTTGTTAATGGAACCCTGGCACGGTTCAAGATTTTAAACTTTGCTGCAACATATGTTTATTTAGCATAGAATAATCTAAAATGTTGGGTTTGATGAAAGATATCATTGAGTGCGCCAATGTAGGTGTGATGCGAAAAAGCATTACTTCATGGAGCAAGGTTAGTCAACATCAGTTAGGGCTAGCATGTTTTACAAATTGCAGAGGGTTAAAAAGAATATGAAAGGATTGCATTGCTCAATAAAGTTTTTACCTGTGAGTGCTGTTCTAGATTACAATAATTCATATAAGCATTTTTCTCACCTTTGAGATAGTATGCTTTTCAGGACAATATTGGTTGCCAAAGAAAAATTCAATGCTAAGCTAGATTTTTTATTGCAAAGTTATTGGGTTATCTTGCAAGAGAGCCTTGAAGCTTCAAATTCTAGGTCATGCACTTGCACGGTTCATGTTTTTTTCTTGGCTTTGGCAAAAGAAACCATGTGTTCGTATCAACAACATATGGCTTTCTTCTATTTGATTGACATTTTAAGCTAGTTTCATTTTAGGTAGATTACTTGAATCTAACCTCTAAAACATACAGCTTTTGACCACCAGATAAATGAACAGTCGCCTTATTTGTTTGCCTCTCCTTCGTGTTATGTGAATTAAAAATATTTTCAAAATATTTGCAGGTAAATCTCAACTTAAATATGAATTGAAATCATATCAGGAAATGGTTGTAATGTCAATGAAACAAATGAATGAGGACAATCAGCAACTAGTTTGGCTGAAGAACAAAGCCATTAAGCGAGAGAATCTATCCAAGGCTGTTGAAGAAACGTTTGGTATGTTAACCCAAAAGTTGCGGGAGACCATGGAAGAAAACAGGATTGTAAGACTTAGGACCAAGATCCAACATCAAGAGAACAAAGAAGAGGTAGTTTCTTTATTTTATTATTGCACAAGTATTACATTTTTATTGTGTTCAAAATTTTCATTTAAAGTTTTTAAGAGTTTGTGCATGAGGTATAATGTTGTAAGGCAGTGGAAGTGTTATTACTTTTCTGTGTGCTTAGGAACCTAAGATGACCTTATTGTTTTGATGATTTTCAGATGGATTACCAAGAAAACTTTTTCAAGGAACAAATGGACAAGATTCACAGGACAACTGAAGAGAAAGAGCGATTGTTTGAGAAGTTGCAGCAGGAGGAGTGTGCAAAGGCAAAGCATTCTGATTTAAATTCTGGAACCACTGAAGAGAAGAAGCTCAGGTATTTCTTTCGTTTTGCATGTTCAAGTAAATGGAAAATCTCAGCAAGTATCAATGATTTTCTAATCAAACATATTATATTAAGTGATGAAAACTGGTTGCTTCAACAATCAAAAATTTCTTGTAAAGTTAAGAAATCTCTAGTAAAAGTTGGAGGTTTTATTGGTTATACTGTTTAGTTGTTCATGTGTCTCTGCAATTTTGTGATGCTTGGTGCTATTCATTTCTGATGGTGACCAATGATGTTTTAATACACTTTTCTGATCACATGCTCTCAATTATTTCAAATTAAATTTTTTGTTTGCATTTTTTGATGCAACTTTTTTGTTTTTTTTTAATAACTTTAGGTTTTACTTGAGGTCTATTTAATGTTTTGGTTGCAGGAAGGAAGAGATTGCGAGGTTCATTAACAACCAAGCAAAAGGAGTTGAAGAATTTGAGGCTGTGAGAGATAAATTGATTAAGGTCCATGAGGAGAAGAAGGTTGAACTTAGGTGTCGATATCTGGAGGAGGAAGTTAAGCTGGAGAAGGAGTTTGATGATGCTCTGACCAAACTGATGGAGAAGTATTCCCCTGCTACCTTCCAGGCTTCAAGAAGCATTTCTTAGTGGGAAAAAAAAGGTTGAAGAGGAAGGATACTCAAGTATCAAAGGAATTTTCATAATTTTGACATGTAGAAACCAAAAGAAATCATTTAGCTATTAACTACTACTGCTCACACGACTTTAAAACTTAACAAACAGCTCTAAGAATAGAGGAAAAGATTTGATCTGACAATTTAACAAGTATTTAACCATTCTCTTTCTACTTTTATATCGGTACAATCTTGCCTCGATTGAATGTGTGATCTTTTGCAGCACTTGCAATATCCTCATGGTTTCAGAGATGAGTTTCCATGAATTTATAAAGAATCAAGCTAGTTTCTTACCTACTTCTCTTTGTTGAATTTTGCACGTGGGGATACAGCTCTCTTATAAAACTGTCTATGTGAATATACAGTTAAAATCGAACTAAATAAATTAAATTTTTTTTAATTAATCAATTGAATTTTTTAATAAAAAATAAATAAATTGAACCAATTAAATATTAATTAATTTGGTTGAAAATTAAGTTAATGAGATTAATTAAATTTTTTAATAATGATGGATTTAATTGAAATTGAAATTGATTTTTTTTTAACAATGATGGAATAATAAAGATTTATTGGTTCTATTTTAATTTTGATTTATTCGGTTTAATCGAATGTAAAATTTAAAAATTGAATCGAATTAATTAAAAAAATTAATTTTTTTGAAAGAAAAAAAATTGAAATAACCGAACTAAATTAAATTAGTGATTCGGCCGGTTTATTTTCCACTCTTAAATATGTCATTACATTTTTAATTTGAATATAATCTCAGATTTTTTTCATGTTTTTTTTATAATTTTGTTATCTCATTCTTCTAGTAATTTGTGATGTTTGGCTATATTTTTTTATAGAAGTTTTGGATTATAGAAAGATTATTTTGAAAGAAGGCAAAAGTGATAAAATGCTCTTTTTTCTCAGAGAAAATCGGCACAATGAACCCCTCTTATATATGGTCATTCTTTAATGAATTCTTAAAAGTACTCTCCAGCTTTGTTGGAACTTTCTTTTACCATTTGTGCACGTTCAAAATTTAATATTACTTACAAAATAATATCCTTTTTCTTTACGGAGATATGGATTGTTCCTGCAAATACATATTTATAGAACTTTTACTAATGCCTAGCAAGGATATACAAGCATTAGTTTTAATAAATGCATGTCACAATTGCTAACACAATCAATGTAACAGTTGGAAATATTCCAATGTGAATGAAAAAAAAATGAAAAGAAATGAGATTTTCATTATGCATGAGATTTTAAACTCATATTGAGAGTTTTATAATATTATGATTGATTTATAATATGTCACAAGTATTAAAATTATTAATATATATATAAAGAGAGACTCTCTCTTATGTGTACTTGTGCAGAGGGATTTAAAGTGAATCAAATAATATTTTGCCACATGATTACAATTTACAATAGACAGTAAAGGGGTGTAAAGTGAATCAAATAATGTTTTGCCACATTAATCCAATTGGCAATAGCAAAGAGATCCTTCCAACTTTGTCCTCCTCATTTTTTTCTCTATCGTGCATTCCGCTTGACAGTCTACCCGTAATCGCATTTAGGTACGCACTCAGTTCGCCATGAATAATTAGTCCGCTTGGTTATCGACGTGATCTTCTCATTATATCTCGAGAAACAGACGTCAAACATAATCTCGAAGCACAGTCAAAGGGAAAGAATTTGTTTTAAGGAAACTGCGTCAAAGCAGGTCTCGACATCTTCTTTTCCTGACTCGAGCTCAGGCAACAACGACCTATTCAGACTCAGCAGTCGGGTGACATAACGACTCGGTGAGCTCGGCACTCGACTGACTCGGACTCGACAACCCATTCGGGTACTTAGCGTCCTGACTCGACAACCCGCTCAGGTACTCGACAATCTGCTTGGGCGATACTCGACTTCCCACTTGGACTTGGGAAGCACTCGAACTGCTCAAATCTCGCGACACTCAGGATCACTTGGCTTAACCTTCTAGGTTGAAAATTTGAAATTATCCATTCAAATCATTTCAACAGATTGAATTTAGTAAATTTCTCAAATAATTTCGATAATCATAGATTGTGGATTAAGTTTTAATAGTAATATGATTTAGAATCTTCATTTTTATTCAGAGGCTTATGACTCATCAATAAATTATTCTTAAAAACCTCACTATTTTTCTCCCTAATGGATTCTGAATTATTGCAAGTGCTAAGAAGAGGAAGGTTAAAAGTAGAAAGATTTAATAGGATTTAATCAATTTCTATTTCGTCGACCTTTAACGCCTTATATGGGAGGAAGTGAGGGAAGTGTAAATAATAAAAGAGTAACTTTTATCTTTGTTTGGGAAGGAGTGAGAGAAAGGGAGGAGAACCTTTTCCCTCATTTATCCCTCAAATGCATTATTTTTTTACATTCTAATTTGAGATGTAAGAAAATTATCCCTCCTTTCCCTCCCCTCCCTTCCGATCCCTTTTTATTATTTACCTCTCCCTCACCCTATCCAAACAGAGGGTAAGTCTCCATCTTGCTCTCTTTTATAACCTTTGTCCCTCTTCAATCTCCATTAATTGTTCAATTGATCTATTACTAATTTGTCAACTATATTAGTCTATTAGTTAACTGGGATCAATTACTAATTAGTCAACTATATTAGTCTATTAGTCAGCTGTCTTCTTTGATTACTCTAGCTTGAGTTTGCTAATGGATACCTAAGTCAATTGTATTATACCATCAGCCTATTGGATTCCTACGGCCCTTAGGTAATCTGATTTTTGTTGCAATGCAAATATATTTTTGATCAACTACTCTTGGTTTTTCTGTTGTAGCATCAAATGATTAGATTCTATTATGACAAATTATAGATCAATCAACTATCTATTTGATTTATCTTAGGATAGAGTGTCATAGTTAGACCCTTTAATAATAAATTAGACATATAAAAAATTCAAAACTCAACTGCGATATATTATGAATTTTTTTTTCCTTAATGGATAACAAATTCGAGAATGCTAACTGTTAGGATGAGCCTACATATATACTTTTTCGATTTATGCTAGTGATCGATAGGAAACTTCTATAGGATAGATTCAGTCAAACCAAAAATTTAAATACCTAATTTCAACTAAAAAAAATTATCTATTTAACTTATCTCTAAATAAAAAATTATGTTTATTGGTTAATCATCCTGAATTGACTCGGTAATTGATGATAGGGTATTGAGTACCGTAATTAAGATCACTAGAGGAAAGAAAGGTGAATAGAGCAGTTGCAAATATAATTTTTATTTTGTTACGTCTACAAACCTATGCATATAATGTCCACTAACTTTCTCTCCTCTTCGGTAAAGTGGCAAATGTGGAAAAATCGCTTACGATAGGCAATATAAAAAACAAAAGGACTTACAACTTTAAGTATAAGAGAATACAATTTCTTTTCTATGTGTTTGTTGTTCTGCCTTGAGCCTTCTGATCTCATTTATAGCGTCCATCATGAAGTCTCTTGCTGTCTTGAGATTGCTAACGTGGTAATGGTAGTGTTGATCGAAAGCCCTTTTCAGTCTTTGCATGAGGCTGACTTGTTTCATTCACTTCATCCACAAAAGATTCTTGCTTATCGAATAATGCTACATGATATTTTTCCATTGACTGATCATTCGATCAGTCTTGATCTTTGATTGTTTTGTCCGCATCTGGGTTGGTTCACATAGTTGATTGAATTGTCACCTTTTCGGTCAACCGATCCTACCACCTTGCCCAGATCTAATATGGATCATGCTGTTAACTGAGTCAACTCCAGTTTCAATTACCTGAAAAATAGATTAGGTCGATTGAAGTTTTGGTCGACTTGATAATCCTTTCGATCGTTCGAAACTTTGACTTAGATTTACTAAGATCAAGTTTGCCTAAGTTGAATTTGACCCTTTGCCCAATTACATATTCACTCAATTCATCCCACAACAACTTACCTATGCAAACTTCCTCTAAGTTTTTCATCACTCAGATATATCAAGCCCTTCTATCTCACTACTAGTGCTTTCTTCTCGCTCCTCTCGTACTTCTACATTATAGACCTTCGAAAAGCAATCCAAAGCAATAGGAAAGGACACAAAGATTCATTTGTAAAGTTATTTCATTTGAATTATATTTATTTGTATTTATGTCTTTTGTATTACTTGTAAAAACAAAGATCGCAAGAGTTTTCTCTTTCTCCCGGAGAAAACATCTTGATCATACTGCTAAAATGCTAGGTCATAAAATGGGAACTTAGAAATTTCAAATCATGTAAAAATTGAGATATTGTACTTGTGTTTTATTTTTATGTTTATTTCATTTATTTTTCATTACAAATTGATCTTTTGTAGACAAACACATAATCAACGAACGTAATCAAATGATCGAAACGAATCACTATTTTTTTTGCACAATATAAGACTCACAATTGTGACCACTACTTAAACATTAAAATTCTAAATGGTCAACCTTGATCATGAGTCAATTGCACCAATAAATATTATCCAAGCCCTTTGAGATAATATAATAATCAAGACTTTTAGGGCAACCTCTTATTGCTAAAAGACCTCCAGAGCTTTTATAATTGTTGTCCTAACAACTTTGTCTTGACCATCTCTAATTAATCGTACATGCCATCAACTAGAAATGTCATCCAATCAGTTGCTCATACCTTCAATCAACTAGATCTAGTTCTTGTTGGTTGTATCTCAAACAAAAATATTACGTTTTTTGAAACATTGCATTTAGTCAACTCTTAAGTCGATTAAAGTTGAGCTTTAGCCGATCGAATTTGCTTAAAGATCTTTCTTTCACTCAGCTTACCTCATTATATTCTTACATAAAGACTCAAAATCGAGCTCAACTGTAGATTACGACTCGGGACCATTATTCGTACTCTTTTCTCAAAAGTAGATCTCTCACGTAGTCTTCAAACTGCGTCCATATAATTTCTCAATTATTGACCGTTCAATTTTCAATTATAATATATTATAGAATATTTTTTTTATTGTGAGAATTTTTGAATTTATTTTAATGATTCTCTAAAAATTAATTAATTTAAAAAATTAAATACTTACTGCTAGTTTAAAAAAAAAAATAAATCTCACAGCAAACCTTTAGTATTTTATTTGCACTAAGTTTTTTTGAGTTTGCTTTAATGCGGCATCCTTCTTTGCTTGCCTACTAAGTTTACTTCGCCATGACTCTCATCGACTTTCCTAATTTCAAAACCTCGAAATATAAAGTAAGTAATGTGTTTCACATGACGACGCCCGCGATCTCAGTGGGTCTCCGATCCCCTCGCTCTCTGAAGTCTGATCCAATGCCCTCACATTAACACCCTCGCCTTCCTTCTTTCACTCAAACCCTCGCTAGTGAGTCCGCCGCCGCCGCTGCTTCCTCCTCCTCTTCACTAACAGCCACCGCCGTCTTTTCCTCCACCCCTTAGTCCGCTCTCCTCCGTTGCCAACACTCCCCTTCTTCCTCCTTTTCACTCATCTGCGGAGCCGGTGGTGCCTCCGCTGCTACCGTTGCCGGCTCCCGCCCTCTCCACACTCTCATCCCTCTCCGGCCTCTCCATCGTCGGTCGCGTGCTCGTACGTGATTGGGTACGTTTCTTGATATAGAAAATTTCATAGCTTAATTATTAAATTTTGTTAATGATAATTTTTAGGTGTTTAATTTGTTGTTGATGTTAATTTTTTTTCAATATAAAATTCCTTGATATTGTTTAATTTGTCACATGGACTAAACACTTGGTTGTTTGAGAACAAATATATATTTCATAATTTAATTTGTTGTAGATTTGTCACATGGACTAAGCACATGGCAAATTTTCATGTCATCCCACCTTTTGATAGATTTTAGTCCTTATTGGTCTTAGGTATTTTTTTTTATCAGCTCCATTGAGCTACATTTGGACAGATTGAGCTTGTTCAACATGGTTCAATTAATACCGATCAAAATAATCGTAATCACAGCCAACTGCATAGGAATGCACTCAGGCCTAAACTTTCATATGTCTCTCTCCTCTTTCCTAATCCTATGTCTATGGTTGTGTTGAAAGAAATAGTCATCCTTATCTCTTAGTGTGTGTTGAGAGTCATGATGCAAACTATGTCTAGGCGAAGTGCGTGGATGCGTGTCTTCTGAATCATCCAATAGGTTAGCATTTATTATTTACCTATATCATTCTAGTTTTCTAATACCTTGTTATTTAAATTTTTCTAGGCCGCCCACGCAAGTTTTAAGGGTCTTAGCCTCATCTTTCAAGTCGTCTATCTACTTTTTTCACAATGGGATTCAGAGTTGACAAATAATGAAATTTATAAAACTTTGTTACACTAATAAACTAAGGGTACAAATAAAGGGATATGATTGATGATTTATTAAACTACAAAGTATGACAAGCAATGAAGGCTCAACAAACTAGGGTTTATGAGAAAATCTAGGTAAATTCAAAAAATTGATAATCAACTAAATTAAATAAAAGTAATTTTCAATGAAGGATTTTATCAGGGTAATGCAGGCCTATTTTGTTTTCAAAGTTTGCCATTCAAGTGTCTCAATGATGGAGGATGGTGTCTTCCTCAAAGTGGATAGTCTATACTTCTTTAGATTTTCTAGACTACTTGCAAAATTGTTTTTTTTTAAAATTGATCAGATTCCTAATTGGGATTGTGATCTGGAAAGTTATGAGAACTTGGCTTTACTTTTGAAACAATTTCACTAGAGGCTGTTTTGGAATGCGGATCTCATGGCCATAAATATGCAAGCGGTGTTGTTTCCTGCTCAATTGACAACTAAGTGGAATCATGACCTTAGATGATACTTGGTTGTGGCATGGGATGACGACAACAATAAGAAGGTGTGGTCGGATATGAGGGAGGAACATGAATAGTGGGAGGTGGAGGTAGAAGTGTGGCATCATAGAGTCAGTGTAGCTGCACGGTGTCACGCCCCGAGAGGGTATTTATCCGACGAAAATCGGACAGCACCTCCCCTGTACGGCGGACAATATTTCTGAAT
>JBBUKS010000021.1:2730161-2747754 GCA_038050645.1 Hedychium gardnerianum
CTCAACATATGTCAGCAGCATGGACTAGTACTTAGTCCTACAAAGATGAAGATCGCAGTCCCTGAAATAGAATTTTTGGGAGCTGTCCTGGGCAATAGAAAAATCAAACTGCAGCCCCACATTATCAAGAAAATTGCGGAATTCAATAACAAGGAACTAACGTCTAAGCATGGATTGCGTTCCTGGCTAGGCCTTCTTAATTATGCCAGGAACTACATCCCAAATTTGGGCAGGCTTTTAAGCTCATTATATGCAAAGACCAGCCCGACAGGCGAAAAGAGGCTAAATTCTCAAGACTGGGCCTTAGTACAACAAATAAAAGAAATCGTCCAAAAGCTACCAGATCTGGAAATTCCCCCAGAAGTTTATTTTCTGATTCTTGAAGTAGACGGTTGTATGGAAGGTTGGGGAGCCGTATGCAAATGGAAGGTAACCAAGTTTGATCCAAAGTCAACCGAAAAGGTTTGCGCCTACGCCAGCGGAAAATTCTTCCCAGTAAAATCAACCATTGATGCAGAAATCCACGCCGTCATGAACACATTAGAGGCCTTAAAAATTTACTACCTTGATAAAAAGGAGCTGATGATCAGAACTGACTGCCAAGCCATAATTAGTTTCTTCGGAAAATCCTTTAACAACAAACCATCCAGAGTCAGATGGTTGACATTCACTGACTATATTACCGGCATAGGGATCCCAGTCCATTTTGAGCATATTGAGGGGAAAGATAATCAATTAGCAGATGCCTTATCCCATTTAATTAATTGTCTTATTATTACAGAATGGCCGGAAGCAACTCTCGGCAGGCTGGAGTTGATTGCACCAGCCCTCCAAGAATTAGAGGCGAAACCCAACATGGAGGCCCAAGCCCAAATGGATCAGATCCTCCAAGCACTCTCCATCTCGTTGCCCTACACAAATACCCAATCAATCTCAAAGACGACGCCAAAATCAGGCAACAGCTTCACGAGTTACAACAACAGGCAGCAATACATGCAACAAATGCACTCCAGCAGCTCAGGCTGCTTCATTCCCTGAAGAAACAGGAGTGCCAACGGATAAGCACCTCCGATAACTGGTGGTCTGACTGGTATCCTGTTACTAAACAGGTAGATGAACAGTTGGAGACAACTGCCCATCTCTTACAGGACGCCGTTAGGAGGATGACTTATTTCCACCTGTGAAACATGAGACACTTTGCGGAAGTGGTGGGCCTGTAAAGAATCAACGTACTCCACTATGTGATATACGCACTCAGTTTGTCTAGTTTGTCGTATTACTAAGAGATAAGCTTGCAAGCTGTAAAACAAGCAGTGTGAGTCATAAAGTAGATTCGTAGACATGATCACGAGCATAAAGTGATCAAGTGAACTGTAAAATAGATTCCCCCTTATCAGAAGGAAGATGAGAGCATGTGACGACGGGGCCCAATGAGCACCCGGCATCTCCATCCCTCTCTTCTATATAAGAAGGGAAGTCACCCTTGCAGAGTATACAAGCGATCCTTGAGCTCTACTTGGGCAATTGTAAGAAGTTTGAAGTACTAATATTATCCGTGAGTTTTCATCTCTCCTCCTTATTTCTATTAATACTTCATTATTTTGCACTGAGCGATCCTAGTGAGCGCGTATTTTAATTGATAAGTTCTGTGTTAATTACTTGCTAATCTCTATAAGATTTGCAACATACAAAACAAGCACACATTTAGCCCTTTCAAGGGATCAAATAATAAACCTTAAAGTATACTAGTTATCTTGTAAAATAAGTGGTACCTTCAAATCTAAAGGCCAACTGCACTTTGATTGTAGATCCTATAGGGGTTATCACAGTGAGTCATGATTAATTCACAACATGCCTATACACATGCTTGTCTAGACATCACATGTCTATAAGTGTGAGATTGCATGTTGCTATATAATAACAAAAATATAACATGCACCGATCTTACCATGAAGTTGGTATTAAGGTTCTTAAAATCATTATGGCCAAGGACAATATTCAACAAGATTGATACATATATTAGGATGGTCTCATATATCTCATTATCTATTACTAAATCAATGATATTAGGATCTTTTATTAGTAGTTGCATAGGCTTAACAAGATTGATAAAAAAAGGGAAGCCTAGTGCAGCCCGCTAATGTGGGGTCCCGGGAAGGGTCTATTGTATGCAGCCTTAATATACTTTGAGACTGTTTCTGAAACTCGAACCCGTGACCTAGATTACACGACAATAACTTTATTATTGTGCCAAAGCTTCCCTTCAGCTTAACACGATTGATAAAATAAAAATAATAATTTCATTAATAATAAAAGTACAATGACATTATAGTAATTCGTAATCTAATAAACAATTTCTTACTTGCATTAGAGCCAATTTGACACTGGGCAGGATAACGACTATCTTACGGGCTGATGAGAAAGGGGAGGTTTGAGGAGAAGGCAAGAAGAGATAATCGCTGTCCTCCAAATTTTTTTGAAAAAAGGAAATTTTATTTTATAACCGAGGATTATTCCTTAAATAGCTAAACACATGTTTATACAGACTCTAGACCTTAAGACCCAAATAAAGGAAACAAATCCTAATATATAGACTATAATTCTTAACTTGTAAAGAAAGGAAAGTAATTCTAAAAGAAACAAAAAAATTATTAACAAACTCTCAATCCTAAAATTCCTAAACAGACTCAAAATAAAAAAAAATATAAAAGATAGAAGTTACCAAAAATACCTTGAATACCCCAAAAATAAAAATTACCAAAAAAATAATAATAAAAATCTTCGGATCTTCCTGCATCAGTTGCCCCGGGTTGAAAAAACTCGTCCTCGAGTTTAGAATACTTTCAGGTGGTAGCCTAGGAGGAAGATCATCTGACACCAAATCGGCAAAATCCACTAGCAGCTGTTGGACTTTGGGAATCCTCGTCAATCCGTCGATAAGCATGATATCATGGACGTTGCTCTTGTCCCTCTTCATGTCCCTCAAGCACTTCTCAACCTTCCACATCGACAACCTTTAATCGACTAGCTTGTGGAGCAACTCCGCCAAATGCTCCTCCTTTCTTCTCACGTTCGCCCTGTTAATGCCATGCTCATTGCTGCAGTAGTTTTCATCATCGAGGAAGTTCAGTACCAATGCTTGCCTGCTTGTTTGAGTGCATGAATTATCACTCAAATAGGCTGAGACAACCTCCGAGAGAACCATAGTCCGAACCCAACTTAACCTCTCGGTCACCCGTTCAGGTTCAAATATGCAAGCAGTTGCCAAGAAGTAGTCCTCCAACAGGGCTCTTCTGCTCACCGTGCCACTGAAGGCCCTCCTCCTCGTGCCACTTTTGAAGATGGAGCCACTCCAACTGATGGAGAGCTTGGTAATGGTTTAAGTCCAACTTAGCCAACTCCAAATACAAATGTTTGCTTACTAGAGGCATCTTGTACAGAGTTTTGCCAATCCAAATACCACTTCCTCCTCCATATTTCTCCAAGTAGAACCTTGCCTAGATACGCAGGCTGGCAGGGGAAATCTACAGCATACTCCACCTCCCTAGGAAAATCCTTGGTGATGATCCATTTGTCGAGCAGTTGGTGTGCAGCTTGTTTCTCTCGCAGAAAGGCATAAGAGAAGCTCTTGGTTCGCTCTAGTATCTCTTCCCCGAGGAAGGCCACCTGTGCGGCCCAAATCAAGTTGAACATCCCCATCACCGCTTGGTTCGACTTCCTGTAAAGCACACGAACTCCCCATCCTTTTTGAATTACTGCAGCACACCGGAACCCTATCGACGCATCGTCGATGTCGAAGACCCTCGATTCCTTGGCCCAACAAATGCCATCCTCCATCTAGTACCTGTTCACGTAATCGAGGTATTCTTTGATTTCCGGCGAGTAGTGTCACACCCCGAGGGTATATTTGTTCGCTAAATCGGACAATACCCCCCTAGCGACAAATCTGATATAACATGATACGCAGCCAACATTGCAAAGATAAGGAAACAAAATCATGATATCTATATTTATAGGTAAAAGTAAAAGATTTGCATGCATTCATGACTTTAAAATTTCTTTTAAAATATAAAAGGGAAAAACAACGAGACAGAAATACATATCAAATAACATATACTAAAGAAAATCAATTGAAAAACCAAACCGTAAAGAAAATGGAAAATGAATTATCTTGAAATGACATGGAACCGACAGCCAGGACTTCTGAGCAAAACGATGCATCCTCTACCTGTTAACCTTGAAGTCAAAGAAAAGTAAGGGGTAGTGAGTACAAAATTCTCAATGGGTATAAGAAAATAGTGCATGAACTACATAGTGTAAGGAGTTAAAGGAAGCAGTCTCAGTAATTATACTTACTAACAAAAGTAAATGCATCAATACAATCATATGCTAACAACAGCATACACAACCATATAAACCTCTACTGGCTTGATCAACCAAGTGTAACAAATAAACAAAGGGTACATATCGTACATCCAAATCTTGCACAAACAAATATATAACAGACATATAGCAAACATATAATAAGCATTGACTGCGGGAGAACGCTCTACCACAGACGAATTTCGTGGGCAGTCAGGGTAGTAAATAATTCTGCGCGAGAACACTCTTTCACGTATCTCGTGGGTAGACAAGGTGAAGTAGCTATCTAGCTACCATAGCAAACATATAACAAGCTCATAACAAACACTGACTGTGGGAGAAATGCTCTACCACGGACGAGTCTCGTGGGCAGTCAGGGTAAGTAAAGTCCCACTGTCTGCGGGAGAAACGCTCTACCACGGATGAGTCCCATGGGCAGACGGTGTGTAGCTATCTAGCTACGGACTGCGAGAGAAACACTCTATCACGGACGAGTTCCATGGGCAGTCCAAATATATATAAGCATACAAAGCAGTAATAACTAAGTAAATAGTAACCATAACATCCAATAGTAAAGCTCTATAAGCTATAATATGGTCTGATTTCACTAACGTATAAGCACGAGCCTAAATAACTGATACTATTCCGGTAGGATACTCGATATCCTATATTACGGTATGGTCTTACTAGCACGAGCCTAAATAACCGACACTATTCCGGTAGGATACTCGATATCCTATGTTACGGTATGGTCTTACTAGCACGAGCCTAAATAACCGACAAGTTCTGGTAGGATACTCGATATCCTATACTACGGTACGGTCTTACCAACGTATAGGCACGAGCCTAAATAACTGACACCGTTCTGGTAGGATACTCGATATCTTACACTACAATATGGTCTTACTAACTGTTAGGACAGAAGAAATTTACATATCTCCACAATTGTATGATATTGTCCACTTTGGGCCTATGCTCTCATGGTTTTGTTCTTGGGCTATTTACCCAAAAGGTCTCATACCAATGGAGATATCTTTCCCTCTTAAACCCATGATTTTTTTCATGTATTTCCAATGTAGGACTTTGATTGTATTCTTAACAATCTTCCCCTCAAACGAAGGACCACCATTACTCTTCATGGTCCGGGCCTCCCCTCAAACATTCGGTCACTCTTAACCTGTTCTGGGCTTCCCCACGAGCATCCGATCACTCTTAACCTGCTCTGGGCCTCCCCGCGGGCATCCGGTCACTCTTAACCTGCTTCGGGCCTTCCCGCAAACCTCCGATCACTCTTGACCTGCTCTGGGCCTCCACGCGAGCATCCGGTTACTCTTGACCTGCTTTGGGCCTCCCCGTGAGCATTCAGTCACTCTTGACTTGCTCTGGGCCTCCCCTCAACTTCGTTCAAGGTCACCCCACATGGTATCCGATCTAGACCATGACTCTAATACCATTTGTTAGGATCGAAGGAATTCACATATCTCTACAATGGTATGGTATTGTCCATTTTGTGTCTAAGCCCTCGAGGTTTTGTTTTTGGGCTCTCTACTCAAAAGGCCTCATACCAATAGAGATATTTTCCCCTCTTAAATTCATGATATTTTTCATGTATTTCCAATATAGGATTTGATTGTATTCCCAACACTAACGTATAGGCACGAACCTCAACAACCGACACGGGTCTGGTAGGATACTTGATATCCTATACTAGGGTATGCCATCGCTATTATATAGTTATGAACATAAATGTCGGGCCAGTAACCTAGTTCAACCATTTACACCTATGCTACGGTATAGTATCGCTAGCATAAAAGTATAAGTATAAATAATAATACATGGATGGATAACAACGGGACTGCATGAATATCAAGTAGAATTAAAATAAGCTCAAGCAAATAAGTATCAAAACTCAAGGCGCAAATGGAGTAGAGTCAAGATAAGCAAATAATGCTAATATGCAAATAAAAGAATCATGCATTAAGATCAACGAAATTAAAGAGATCAAGCAGGAACTACCTACCTCTACTGTAGAGTATCCAAACCGTCTTCTAGATAGAGGGTCTGCCTCTAGCTCGTATCTACAAGTATAAGATACAAAAGAATCTAAGGTTTATTACTTAGATAATCAATCTCTTGATTAATTAATCTATCCATAATTAATCACTCTATTAATTAATTTTTAATTAATTCATTTGTCAATCCATAAATTTACTTAATCAGTAAGTTACTAATTAATCGGTTGATTAAAGTTATTTAACTTAATTACATCAACTATCAAAATTAATCAAAGCTTAATTAATCTTTACCCAATCCCTCGGCGACTTCTTCTCAGACTACGGATGACAGCGGCCAGGCAATCGACGGTGGCACCGAAATTAGGGACAACTGCAGGTGGTCGGTGGTGGCTGCAACAGTGATGGTAGTTGTGGTAGCGACGATGGTTGTGCGTGAGGCAGCTACGACGGCGAGCATGACAATGATCCGTGGACTCATCGGCTAATCAATGGGAAGAGAGGGCAACGATGGCGTTGCACGGCCAGGAGGAGCAGGGGCACAGTGTTTGGTCGGCCAGCAGTGGTGGCACACCTCGCAGCGGCAGCCTAGGTCAGCGGCGACGATGTCTCGCATGTGATGTGCCCGACAACAGATAGTTGCGGAGGGGGGGGTCTCGGATGACAGTCACGGTTGTCTCCGCTGTGCTCCGACGGCGAGGGAGGCGACTATTGAGATCACGACAGTCGGTGCGGCGACGGCGACAGGGGGACCAACGCGTGAACGGGAGGAGCAGCGGAAGGAAAACAAACGTGTTTTAATCAAAACTTAGGTTTTGATTAAACAAACTTAGCTTTTATATTCAATCAACTCCTAATTTAAATAGGATAATCCAAAGAGGCTTTCTAAACCCCTAATCTATTTATCCCATAAAATATCCAAAAAAATTCATTTTAAATCCCAAAAACTTCCATAAAAATTCTAATAAATTTTATATATTCATATAAATTTATTTCCTTAGCCGACCCCACGTAGTGGGATAAGGCTCGGTTGTTGTTGTTGTTGTATATAAATTTATTTCCTTATTAATTACTAATTATATGCTTATTATTTTCCTAAATAATTTCAATTAGGCCAAGATTTTAATCGTTTTAAATCCTTATTATCCAAGATATTATATATATATATATATTTGGTATATTACAAGTAGCCGACAATCCCCAGGCGTTGCAGGTGATCCACTAGCCACATGTGCTCGAAGAGATCCATAGGGTACACGTTTGGCACTCCTCCCTGAATCTATGGACGAGTCATTGGAGATATTTGAGGCAGTTGTCGTCGCTCGTTTGCTTCAGCACGTACGCAGCGGAGGATGGTGAGAAGAGGAAGTAGCCATCTTGACACTATAGATGAAGAAGCTTCTCCCAGTCCAGGTCAACCATTCCTTCCAAGCTATGTAGCACCTCGTGTAGCACTTGTTTTGGAATCCTCTCCATTTTAAGGTCTCTCATGGCGCTTATGCCTTGCAAACAAGGAGGACCGCCGCACCACCTCCATCTAGAAGAGATCCCCGACCCTTGGCCTCGCGAAGCTCGCCATCGCCATTGCTTATTCTCTACCTCTTCTCTCGCACCATGATGTCGTATGGACTGGTTCCACCTCTCTAGGTTGAATATGAATAGAATATAATAGAAAAGGATTTGATCCAGATTGCATCTCACGGTTTTCCAATAACAAAAGTATGGATTGAACCTAGTCAGTAGAAACAGAATCAGAGACGTAGACTGCATCCTGAAACGAGAGCGTAAGCCGATTCCTGTCGGAGAAAGTGGGCTTCTGGTCTTCGATCATCGCTTCATCTGGGTCTATCTCCTCTTCTTTAGGCATAACTTACAGCGTGTCAGGTTCATAAACTTCTTCTGGATGATTGTTTTGTTGTTGTGCACCTGATAAGTCCAAACTTGAAACGGAGCCTTTCATAAGGTAGTTAATATTCTGAGCGTCACCAATAGATTTATCTGATTCTACCAGTGAATCTTGGGAAATCAACAAACTCTCACGAACGATTAGAGTCTCAAAGCCATCACCATAAAGTACCTCACAACTTCTTCCTCCAAATCATATTTGAATCCATAAGGTTATCTTGGTGTCAAAGCTATCATCCTCCATGGCAAAACCTAATCGTCTGAACGAAGTTTGAGTGTCCCCAAAAGGAAGAAAGTGATCTTTCATCTTTCTTCATCTTCTCGCAATGCTTGATCTTGGTTTTGTCCTGTTTGTCTCGTAAGCGCCGCAAGTGCTCTACCATGTTGATGCTCGACCCTTGAGTCTGATGGCAATCAACTTTACCTTCATCTGATCCGGAACTTGCTTATAGTCAAAGAACCGCTCCACTTTGTTGATCCAATCAATAAAATTCTCTGTAAGTATCAGAAAATTCAGGTAGATCAACTCGAGGTCTCCATGTCGATTCTCTCTACCACGACGACCTTCCATTAGATTTGATGTTCGACTTTCTCAAATCGGAACCTGCCAGCTCTGATATCAACTGACGTCGAGCAAGATAACGATTATCCTGCGGGCTGACGAGAGGAGGAGTTTGAGGAGAAGGCAAGAAGAGATAACCGATGTCCTCTAGATTTTTCCAAAAAAAGAAAATTTTATTTAATAACTAAGGATTATTCCTTAAACAGCTAAACA
The DNA here is from genome assembly GCA_038050645.1 of Hedychium gardnerianum. Classification (NCBI taxonomy): domain Eukaryota; kingdom Viridiplantae; phylum Streptophyta; class Magnoliopsida; order Zingiberales; family Zingiberaceae; genus Hedychium; species Hedychium gardnerianum. Next base: position 2,739,216 of record JBBUKS010000021.1, read on the forward strand.
CATATTTATATAGACTCTAGACCTTAAACCCAAATAAAGGAAAGAAATCTCAATATATCGATTAAAATTCCTAACTTGTAAAGAAAGAAAAGAAATTCTAAAAGAAAGGAAAAAATTATTAACATACTCTCAATCCTAAAATTCCTAAACGGACTCAAAATTAAAAAAATAATAAAAGATAGAAGTTACCAAAAATATCTAAAATACCAAAAAAATGAAAATTATCAAAAATAATAATAAAAATTTTCGGATTCTCCAACATCACAATTATTAAATGTATTCGTATTGAGTGATTGAACATGACTATTATGTTTCAGTTGGAGTAGTGTTTGTTAGTGGATCAACAATGTTGTCGCTAGTTGACACTCATGCCATAGTGATATCCCTATGTTTCATACTCTTTGATAAGTGGAATCGCCAGAGCTTATGCTTGGATTGCTAGTGAGATCGTGGTTCCTTAGCATACGCAATGACTTTGTCTTTGTCACACACAATACGCTGTAATTAGTTTAACAACTCTTAAAACTACTCTTCACTAAATTTGTGGCTCCAATGCCTTCCTTTGTTGCCTTCGCGGTTGTACTATATTAGGCTTCCGTTATTAAGTCAGTTATAGTCTCTTGCTTTAAACTCTTTGAGATCAGCACACCTTTATTTAGACAGAACACATATTCCAACTGTGATTCTAAGTCATTATGGTCAAATCCAAAACTTGCATCTATGAACGAGTTCATAATGGCTTATGTATTGCCTTCTCCATATAATAAGAATAGTTTTAATCATTCTCAAGGACTTGAAGATGTTCTTAACTACAAACTAGTGACTTTCACCAAGATTTGCATGATAGCCACTAAATATACTCAAAGCTTATGTCATATCAAGCCACATACATATTATGACTTTTTCCTACGCAATGGCTTGTGTCTAGAGATATATGCCCTTAGAGAGTGCAATGCTATGTGTCATTGGAAGTATGCCCTTTAGATTCTTTCAAGCTGAACCTCTTCAATACTTTGTTAAATGTGAACTCTAGGATAGTTCTAGCAATCTTTTAGATCTATCTCTATAAATCCTTATACCTAGTATATAAGTTGCCTCTTTTAGATCCTTCATGGAATGAAGAATATTGAGAGCCAAGTCTTGATATGGAGGTCTAAAAAAGCAATTATACTCCTGCTAATCTTCTTTTACATATAAGGTTAAAAGTCAAACCCTTAAAATGTTTCATCAAAAATAAAGATTCTAGCTCTGAGATGCTTGTTTAGTCTACATGTGAACTAATGTAGCTTGCAGACCATGTTGTAGATTTACAAAATCATCAAGTTGTAGCCTATACATCCTTTGCGAGGTTTCTATTAAGAAAAATGGTCTCAATGCCCAATTGTCATATCTCATAATCAAATGGACTTTATCACAGCTATAGATGTAAATGTATTGTCAAGTTAATACCTTGTGGATTAGAATCAAACTTCCTCTAATAGTTGTTTCTATTTCTGTAGAAGCTGGGCTGACTTTGCTAGACTAATAAGATAATTGAGTCAAATTAGCAAAGAGTTGGAGAGGTTAATTTAAGAGCCAAATCATAGGTTAAATTATAGAGAACAGAGTATTCCATCCGAGATGAGTATTAGAATTAGGCATTTTATTGATATGTTAAATAAATGAATGGACAAGAATGTATTTTAGGAAACATATGTAACAATCGAGATAGTTTCTGCTATGGGTGGATTCGCAGAGGTCGCTGCTAGGAATTATCCGGTTAGGTGTTCTCACATGCTAAGTGAGATGATAATAAAGTGACTGGATGTAAAGGCTGATAATTTAGTAACTAAAAATTTTTTGGGTTGGATTGTGTTCTTGTATGTGTATGGAATTTTGCTAGCGGACTAGTTGTTGGCTTGACTCGTACAGTGCAGCCCATACAATTCATTGTGCATATTGAACATGACAATGCCTAGACTTACCAGTGTACAGGACAGTGCTACAACAGTCTTAATAATAGGCTGTCTGCCTACAATTTCGATCCAAATAGCTACATAGTTTGCATGCAGAAACAAATGAAGATCAACAAATGATTTAGGTTTTTTTTTCTTGTTTTCTTTATTGTGTTATAGAGTAGTTTATGGGGAGAGTTTTTGTACAGAACATGGACAACACTTTTTTTAGATTATTTTTGTGCCTTTTCTCATATCATATAAGCCTGGTTTACCTTCATGGATGAGGGGAACTAACGTTCATCATTCTGTTTTTTTTTTTTTTTCTTGTATTGTGTTTATCATCGTCTTGTCATATTGGAGGAGGTTTTTCTTAGTTGCATGTAATATGTTGTGTGTTCACTTTAGTCACTCTAGGGATAATATTTCCATCACATAGCTTAGCAGTGGGGCGACCTTGCATCCCTATAGGGTTTGTCATGGTTGATCTACTAGGGTAGCTTGAGGGGGTCAACTAAGGCATTTACATTGTACATGTGGGCGATGGAGATGAGAAATAAAATGGTCCTAAAGAGGAACCTTTGATTACAAAAGAAAAACTTAGGATATACACAACAAAGCTGCTCATATTTCTATCCAACATACAACAGTAATGATGGAATTTGATGACAAAATGCATGGGAATGCCATTAAATTGATCAGGTGAATTGGAGGGCATACTGTAGGAATATAGTTCTATTTTTCTGTCTGATTACTTCCCCTCAAACCAACTAATGTATTTTGTTTGTGACAGGGAAATTTGGAGCAGTTTTTGCATCCATTCCTGCACCAATCTTCGCAGCCCTTTACTGTGTTTTGTTTGCTTATGTTGGTAGGCACAACATAAATTCTTGCACTTCTGAAATTACTTTTTGATGATTAATAGATTCATCATACAATAATGTATGTGCAGGTTCCGCGGGCCTCAGTTTCCTTCAGTTTTGTAATCTCAACAGTTTCCGCACCAAGTTCATCCTAGGATTCTCTGTTTTCATGGGTTTGTCCATTCCCCAGTACTTCAATGAATACACTTCTGTTGCTGGTCATGGCCCAGTCCACACTGGGGCAAGATGGGTACGTTGGCTTCCTTGCTATTTTCATTTATATAGTTGAGCAGCTATTATACTGATGGTGATTTTTCTTTAGTTCAACGATATCGTCAATGTGATATTCTCTTCGAAACCATTTGTTGCGGGAGTTGTGGCTTATTTCTTGGACAATACCGTCCATAGGCACGACAGTAATGTGAGGGAAGACAGGGGTTACCATTGGTGGCACAAATTCCGTTCCTACCAGGGTGATACAAGAACTGACGAATTCTACAAATTGCCATTTAATCTCAATAAGTTCTTTCCATCGGTGTGAGCTCAATCCTTATGCAGTGTGTCAACTTGTTTCTTAAGCTAATTCTTGGATCATCATGTATTGCATCACCTTCTTCGCTTCGTGGCCCATGAAAAGCACTTAATTGTGTTACTGTATCGCAAGATCTTTCTGGTTTTCATTTAAATACATGTTTAATCTGCATATGTCATAGTTGATATGGTTGTGTGGAACATATTCCTATCTTAATTAGCTTAATCTGCTTCACTATCTACTGCTGCTGTATCGAATCAGGATTAGACTGATGTAGAATTCAATATTTAGACTTACAATCCAACCCCTATATTGTTATAAAATAATGAATAAAATGTCTATTTGTGGTGGCTTTTTATTTTTTCAATTTGATAATTTATTGCTTATGTCAATTTTATGAGACTTATTCTGCATGGATTCTTCTCATCTTTCCCTCTTAATTTTTTTCTAAACTATTGTTCGTCTTATAACACGTTATTAATATGAAACTAGGGCAAACTAAGGTCAGAATTTAGAGACGGTGAGTATTAGTTCTGTCTTCTGCTTATGTTTTTGGCTAATTAGTTACCTAGCTAATGCTTGTGATTATATCTTATATAAGTTTTTTTTTCTTTTCATGTTAATGCTTGATGCTAAAATTCATGAGTGCTAATAAAACATTTTCCATGTCTTGAATATACTCATACAGCAAGAAAAATTCTAAACTGATTTGTTTACTGCTGAAAAAATAAGTTAATAAAAAATCATGAATTCAGTTCGACTAGTACTTTTTCAATTCTTGAAGTGGATGTGAGATGATGTGATAGAAATTTCCTATCGTACTAAAGCTTTTTCTCATGACGTGATAGATCTACATAGATTATAATGCGTCAAAGGGCGCTGAAAGTTATTCTAGCGAAGTTCCTCACATGTTTAAATTAACATGAGTGTCATAGAAGGAAAGGGATAAAAATATGAAGAAAAATTAAGATTGGGATTTGATATCATAGATTTTATGATTATATCATCGTTTAAAGACTCATACTTTAAAATCTTAGTAAGTTATTGGATCTTAGGGTTGTGAGTTAAGAATCATGCGTTGGAGAGATATTATTATTGAATTTTGAAGCATAATAAACATGAAAAACGTAATGGAAAAGAAATTCATTAGAGATTTATGCAAATTCAAATTACATGTTTCATATAGAAAGATATTTTTTGATGCATAAAACTCTTGCATATCTGGAGAATCTAGTCGATCTAAGCATGATTAGTACGTTCGTGCCTCTAGCGGTATCCACACGAGCACAACAGTTGTCTGTCACATGAGCACAGCTAGAGTCGTCGTAATATCTCTCTCACGCATAATAATGAGTGCTAGCTTTATGCGCAGATATATATATTAAGATTAAGTCCTAACCGTTAGGGTTATCTTATCAGATAAAACATGATCAAGTTTTATCTAATAAAATTTTATCTAATAATGTGATCAAATCTTATCTAATAATATTTTATCTAATAATGTGGGCTTACAAATATTAGATTAATCATTAATCTAATAAGTTTAAGATCCAATTAGTTAACTCATGATCCTTTCTAATGTGGGACTTCGATTGTATTCCCAATAATCCTCCCCTCAAACGAAGAATCATTATTAATCTAATAAGTCTAAGATCCGAAATTAATTTCAAACTTAAAACTTAGGCCCACTTTATTTTAGTCATACTAAAATAAAACCAATTCCAAAATTGATACGCTTTGTGTGTGTGATCCAATAGTATCTCGTAACATTGGCAGTGATTCTAAAATCACATTTTAAAGACAAACGATGAGAGGTATCTAGCAATCCATCATAGCTACCCAAGTGACGAGAATGTCGTAGATCCGACTAAACCCGTTTGTGACTATTTTAATGTATAACTTAGTATTTTTGTCCATGATATCTAGATTGATTAACGAGGCATAGATCGTGTCATTCTCTCATCAGTCTATATATTTTTTGATTTCTAAGTAGACTTACTTAATCAAATAAGCTCAGCATGACCATATATTTCAGTAATCCTACTTAATTAAGGGATCCACAGATATCACTTCCATTATATGGAAGGGACAAATTTCATCTACATCACTATATCTCTCCGCATAACTCATAGCATATCAAGTGAACGATTTTATAATTGACTTTGTTACATGTGATGTTTGTCGATACTAAAGTACACAACTCCTTATGTAGGGAACCATATTGACTTCAGGTCAAAAAATTATTTATACTAATAGTCACTATAAGAATGTTTATGACACTCATAATAATCCATGAAACATTCTCATGACGAGTCATTCAGTACATATTCTCTAATATATACTAATGTGTTAACTTGATATCTGATATCCATGACTTTTGAGATTCAGTCATAAGTTAACTTACATGGTAGTCTCAATACATTAATACTGCCCTTGTATATTAATACTTAACTAGAAATAATTAAGAGTAGTGTTCTATAGTCTCTCACAATCAATTCAAATAATTGATATACTATAGAACAAAACCTATCACTCTAGGACATATATTTATACTTACACAAATATAAAATAAATATAATAAATATAAAATATAGCCTTTATTAAAATATGATACTAAACTCGTATAATAATAATCTCATGATTACTAACAATCTTCCACTAGCATTAGAGCTAATCATTTAAGTATATAATACTTAGTAACCTAGTATGATCATCATGCTTCTTCTATGCTAAAGCTTTGGTCAGTGGGTCCGCAATGTTATCATCTGTCAGTACTCTACATATCTTTACATCTCTTCTATTGATAATCTCTCAAATGAGATGAAACCGTCGAAGTATGTGTTTGGATTGCTGATGAGACCTGAGTTCCTTAGCCTATACAATAACTCTATTATTATCACAATAGAGGTCTATTAGGTTATCTATGCTAGGAACCACACTAAGTTCTGTGATAAACTTTTTGATCTAAACAACCTCTTTTGCTGCATTAGAAGTAGCAAAATACTCAGCCTCTATAGTAGAATCAACAATTATATCTTGTTTTAAACTCTTCTAGCTCACAACACCACCATTTAAGTAAAACACATATCCTGACTGCGATCATGAATCATCCTTGTCGATTTGGAAGCTTGCATCGTTGTAACCCTTTATATATAAAGAAATAATCTTTAGTTTTTCTCAAGGCTTAAGATTATTTTTGACCGTTGTCCAGTGACTTTTACCCAGATTTGACTGATATCTGCTCGTTCATACGAGACATCAGGACTAGTACACAATATGACATACATGATAAATCCAATAACAGATGCATAAGGAATCTTATCCATGTGATCTCTCTCCTCTTTAGTAGAGGGACATTGAGCCTTCGAAAGACTCACATGTGCTATGTGACATTGACAAGAATTCTCTCTTAGAATTCTGCATAGCAAAATGATTAAGCACTTTGTCAATATATGTACTCTGACTCAAGCCAAGCAATCTCTTAGATCTATCTCTATAAATCTTAATGTCTAAGATATAGGTAGCTTCACCTAAGTCTTTAATTGAGAAACAATTTCCAAGACAAGTCTTTACTGACTGAAGGATAGGGATATCATTTTCAATGAGAAGTATGCCGTCTATATACAAAATAAGAAAGATGACTGTGCTCCCACTAATTCTTTTATAGACACAAGGTTCATCTTCATTTTTAATGAAACCAAACTTTATGATCGCATCATCAAATCAAAGATTTCAGGATTTAGAAGCTTGCTTTAATTCATAAATGAACTTATACAACTTACATACCTTTCTAGTATCCTTTGGATCAACAAAACCCTTAGATTGTGTCATGTACATATTCTCGAGTAGATTCCCATTAAGGAATATAGTTTTAACATTCATTTACCAGATCCGAATGGATTTATTCATTGCAACTGGTGAAAAGATTTTATTATATTCTATACCATGAATTTGCTTGAATCCTTTAGCTATCAGTCACCCCTTAAAGGTATTTATATTACCATCCATGTCAGTTTTCATCTTGAAAATCCATTTACACATAATGGGATTTATCCCTTCAGGTGGGTCAATCAGAGTCCATAGTTGGTTTGCATACATGACTCCATTTTAGATCTCATAACCTCTAGCAATTTCTTAGAATTTGGGCTCATTATATCTTCCTGATAGGATGTAGGCTCGTTCTGATCAACAAACATTACGTCACCGTGGTCAGACAAGAGAAGAATATATTTTTTAGGTTGATGATGTGTCCTATTAGATCTACGTAGACCTTGTTCTACTCGAACAGGTTGTTGTTCCATAATTTCTTGTGGTGCAATAAGTTCATGATCCATAACACCTTATAGTGCCTGTTTAGGTTCCATTAAAGTCTTAGCGCTAATTTGTGTATCTCAAATTTTTTCGAGATACACTTTTCTCCTACTAGTTCCTCTCGAAATAAATTCTCTTTCTAGAAAAACATCATGCCTAACAACAAATACTTTGCCTTGCGTAGGATTGTAAAAGTAATATCTCTTTGCTTCTTTGGGATATCCTATAAAATAACACTTGTCAGATTTGAGTCCTAGTTTCTTCGAGACTTGACGTCTAGCATAAGCCTCACAACCCCAAATTTTCATAAAAGATATTTTGGGACTATTCTCAGTCCATATCTCATATGGTGTCTTTGTAACTATCTTAAATGAAACATGGTTAATTGTGAAAGCAGCGGTCTCTAGAGCATGTCCCGATAAAGAAGAAGAAAGATTTGCATGACTCTTGATCGTACCATATCTAACAAATTACGATTCCTCCTTTTTGATACACCATTCCATTGTGGTGTTCTAGGTAGAGTGAGTTGGGAGATGATCCCAAACTCAATTAGATAATCATGAAATTCTTAGCTTAGGTATTCACCACCTCGATCTGATCAAAGTCTCTTAATACCTTTGCCAAGTTGGTTTTGTACTTCATTCTTGAATTCTTTGAACTTTTCAAAGGATTTTGACTTGTGTTTCATTAAATACACATAGCCATATCTACTGATATTATCAGTAAAAGTAATGAAACACTAACAGCCTCCTCTAGCTGCTATATTGAAAGGGCCACAAACATTAGTATGTATGAGTCCTAACAAATCATTAGCTCTTTTGATGTGTCCACTAAAAGGAGTCTTTGTCATCTTGCCTAGTAGACAAGATTCGCATGCCTCATATGATTCAAAATCAAAT
>JBBUKS010000021.1:2754753-2765570 GCA_038050645.1 Hedychium gardnerianum
ATGGTTTTGCTCTTGGTCTCTACCCAAAAGGCCTCATACCAATGGAGATGTCTTTCCCTTATAAGCTCATGATCTTTCCCCTGTGTTTTCAATGTGAGACTTTGTTTGTAACCTTGCAACCCCAACAAGGACGTGATCTATGTGTCAGTCCCCACTAAGTTGACTATGTCACACCTAGCCCAAGTAATTCTTCCTCATCTTATGGATTCAAATTACTCAGACATATGTCCAAGAGTAATATACTCTTGACATGTGATGATTTGACCAAAGACTTTGAGTAATAATCCTAATGAGTGGCCATAGGATATATGTCCCCTTATACAAGGAGATGTGAATGCTCTATGGACTATCCAAACACCTCTGGGTACTCCAACTTATATTCAAGGAGATGTTTGCTTAAGACATTAAAGTATAAGTCTCCATGACCAAGATGACTTGAATACCTCTAGTCGAAGGAAACTCACACTTAAGCTACAATGAGATCTTTATTGACATATCCATATATGTAAAGAACCAATGAAGTCTCATGACAGGTCACTCCAATGAGCTAGTTACCTTTAACTAACATCCACGTTTAACTCTCGACATCCCAATGTCTCCAACCAGTGATGAGCGACTGCTTGGATAAACTAATGAGTATAACATGTGTTAGTCTCTTAGAATTGATGATGTATGAACTCATCAATTCTTCGACTGGGGAATATTTCAATACATTCATAATTACACATGTAAAGATGCTCACTAGCTATAATCCAATCACAAGTTCTCTCATGCTATGAATCGTATTGTGGACATTCAGTAAATGAGTTTAAGATCCAATCATATACATTAATAATATACACTCAAATAGTGAATCACTATTTATTTAATAAACAGTACATTCCATAAGGCGATTGTTATAGGACATCTCTCAAATATAACATACTCTCACTTAACCTAATGTCAATCGCCATGGTATCCAATACCACAAGCCTCTACATAATTGTCAAACTTGTTTTAAGGTAGAGGTTTCGTCAAAGGATCCACTAGGTTCCTTTCAGTGAGAATTATCTTGATTAGTATTTCATTCCTACTTATGATTTCACTAATCATATGATAGTGGTGAAGCATATGTTTAGATCATTGATGAGACCTAGGTTCCTTAGCCGAATCAATGACCTCATTGTTGTTACAATAAATTAGTACTATTTTAACAATGCTCGGAACCACATCCAAGTCAACGATGAACTTCTCAATCTAAACCGCTTCCATTGCTACTTCAGAAGTTGCAATAAATTCCACCTCATTGGTAGAATCTGCAATAGTTTTTTGCTTGGAATTTTTATAACTTATTGTGTCTCCATTTAAGGTGAATATGTATCTAGACTTGGACTTAGAAATATCTTTATCCATCTAGAAACTAGTATCAATTTAGCTATATATAATCATATCACCCCCTCCATATACGAAGAATTAATCATTAGTACTTAAGGATTGCTTTGATAGTCACCCAACGATCCATGTCTAGATCCAATTGAAATCTGCTCGTAACACTCAGAGCGTACGATATTCCGTCCTATTATATAACATAGCATACATGATTGATCCTACAGCTGACGCATATGAGATCTAACTCATGTGAATCCTCTCGTCTCGTGTGCTCAGGCACATAGACTTTGAAAGGTGAATACCATGTTATATGGGAAGATAACCTTTCTTGGATTCTTCCATACTAAACCATTTTAGCACTTCATCTATGCATGTAGACTCTGAAAGACTAAGCAATCATCTCGATCTATCTCTATATATCTTAATCCCAAGGATATAGGTTTCTTCTCTTATGTCTTTCATGGAGAATGACTTGGACAACCAAACTTTAACTTACTATAGAACGAGCACATCATTTCCTATAAGTAATATGTCATCAACATATAATACTAGGAACAAGACCGCACTCCCACTAACCTTTATGTACACATAGGGTTTAATTAGATTTTGTGAGAAATCAAACTCTTTGATTACCTCATCAAAATGGATATTCCAACTCCTGAATGCTTAATTCAATCCACAAATGGATTGTTGAACCTTCCATACTTAATTTTGTCAACATATGTAAAAACCTTAGGTTATATCATATACACTTCCTCAAAAAGATTTTCATTGAGAAAAATCATTTTCACATCCATCTGTCATATCTCATAATCGTAATGAGCTACTCTGGCAAAGAGTATACATGGATTGAAGCATAGCCATTGTGAGAAGGTTTCGTCATAGTCAACATTAGATTTCAATGATAGCCTTTCTCCTCCAATCTTGCTTTATAGGTAATCAAATTACCATCCATGTAGATTTTATCTTCTTGAAAACCCACTTGCAACCATTAGGTGTTATACCTTCGGGTGGGTCTACCAAGTTCCAAACTTGGTTTTTCTAACAGGGAATCCATTTATAATTTTATGGTTTTCGACCATGAGTCCCTAATGGAACATTTCATAACATCTTCATAACTAGTAAGCTCCTCATCCTTAATAAATAATACGTCTGTCAATTCACTTATGAGAAATCAATATCTCTCGAGAATTAGACGTGTCCTACTAGATTTACGAAGTGACAGTGTATCAATAGGTTCAGCCATTGATAGGATGCGTTTCGTAGCGAAATGAAACTTCCACGGAGAGAAAAGCAGAAAAACATAGCAGAAAGCAGAGCATGAAGCAAGGAAAAACCTTGGTCGTGCCTCCCAGGCACAGCCAGAGACAGGCCATGCCTCAAGAGCAGTACAACATCAAGACACGGCTGTGTCTCTCAAACACGACCATGTGACACCTGTGCACTAGGTCAAGGCACGACCGTGTCTTCCAAACATGGCCATGTGACTAATCTGGGTAGACTCAAGGCACGGCCGTATCTCCCAGACACGACCGTGCGTCACTAGCAGCTCTTCCTCAACCCTGGGCCGTGTCTACTAGACACAGTCGTGACTCCACCTATCAGTGTCTCAAGACACGACCATGTTTCTCAGACACGGTCGTGTGCCATGAGTGACCTGGGTCGTGCTCACATGTATAAAAGGGTATTTTTTGCCCCTTTGTGAAAGGAGGGTGGTTCTTCCCTTCTTGGGAGAATCCTAGGTCCTTCACACTTTATCTTCCAGCGATTTCTCTGATGATTTGAGGCGAATTTCTTTGATCCATCATCATCCAAGGAAGGAGAGGACTCCCAAAGACCAAGACTCCAACGGGCTAGGAATTCTTTCCCTCTCCCTCTTAGATTAGGGCTTGAATGTTTAACTTCATGTCTTTAAGTTTTCTTTCCCTTTCTATGGAGTAGATCTCAAGTATTCTTGGGTTACGGAGTAACTATGATGTGATTGATGATGTATGAACTATGGATATGCCAATTTCCCATCTCTATGAGATGTTATCTCTTGTGCTATGTGTATTGTGCATTGTGCAAGTTTGACGAAATGTGTATGTGAATGATGCAAGTAGATCTAGGGTTTTACTTCTATGTTAGGGTTGATACTAGACTAGATAATTGACAGATCTTTAGTGACAAAGGTTTCTCATTCAACCGAACAGCTGTGCCCTTAATGACAGAGGGCACCGACGCATATTCCACTTTCTAGAGTTAAAAGACCTTGACATAAGAATTTATCCTAGTTCATAAGAATAATGTCGAGAATTAGGAGATGATCATATTATAAGAATATTATCTAAATATCATAGTGACACCGAAAGCCTAGAATCACTCCCCAAACCAATCCTCACACATCACTTGGACCTAGACCTCTCAACTCTCTCTCCCCCTTCTCTCTCTCTCTCTCTTAAGCACTCTCTCTCTCTCTTAAGATTCACAAGCTCACAATTTGATTAGTCTAGCTAACTTTCTTCACTAAATCACTAGTGCTTAGTCCACAATCACTATGGGATCGATATATTTTTATTACTTGACGACATTATCGTGCACTTGTGGTATGACAACAAGTTTTTGACACCGTTGCTGGGGATTGTTCGAGATTAACATTAGTGATTAGTAATTTAGTTAGCCTAGACAATTTTTCTTTTTCTTAATAAAATTTACATTTTATTTACTTGTGAATAGTTCTTTTTGTTCATATATAGATAATCCAAAAATATTAAAATTTGATTTTACATATCACATTTTATTCTTGTTTCCCACTTTCTTTTCATAATAATCTTCACCATGGTACAAAGGCTTTTGAAGTAATATGCAGCCCCGAAATCTGTAAGAGAATTAAGTCTCATTGTTCCCCAATAAATACAAGCTCACAATTTTATGTTGAATCCTGCATTTATTTCCAAAATTCAAGAGGTTTAGTTTAGTGAGTCAGAAGATGAAAATTCTTACCTACATCTTATGGAATTCTTCAGGTATTATAGTACAATAAAATATAAAGGGGTTTCCACAGATGATATTCTATTATTGGTCTTCCCTATCATTCTCAAAGGTATATCCAAAACTTGGTTAAACACTCTGCCCCTCAAAAGTATTACCACTTGGGAAGAAATGGAGCGAAATTTTTTGATCAAGTACTTTCCACCAAGAAAGACTACCAAATTGAGGAATCAAATTTTGAACTTTGAGCAAGAAGATGAAGAGTCATTGTGCCAAGCATGGGATAAATACTTGACCCTGCTTCAGCAATGTCCACATCATGAATTGTAAGAATGGTTGATCATCCACATATTTTATATTGGGTTGTCATCCCTGAACAAGACTGAGTTAGATTTAGCCACAAGAGATTCTCTTATAAATAGGAGTTTGAGGGAAACACATGATCTGATCGACAGGGTGGTAATGAACATCAATGACTGGTTAGGAGAAAATTTGATGTCTCCACTAAAAATCTCCGAAATACAAAACAAGGAGCCATATTTAAGATTGGAACAACAAGATAACAAAGAGGAGAACTTTTTATCTTGGTGTGGTAGGACCCTGAGCCAAATGATGAATGGATCGATTACCTCAGCTGAGATGAAATCTGAAAGTAATTGCAAAGGAGTTTTATGGAAAGAAGAAGATGTTCTTGAAAACGTGTTACAACATGTTTTAGAAGACCCGCAACAGGCAAACTTAATTTATGAAAAGTTTGGATTTCAAAATGATGAGTTTGAAGAAATTGAGCAAGACCTAGATGAATTTCATGGCATAACTCCATATTATGAACAGATAAAGGCATTGGAATGTACTTCAGCTGAACTAGAAATAAGGACACCCCAAGTTGAACTCAAGCATTGACCCTCTAATCTTAGATATGAATTTCTTGGGTCAAATTCTACTTTTTCAGTGATTGTCAATGCAAACTAGAATGAAAGAGAGACAAGAAAATTATTCAGAGAACTGAGTTTACATAGAAAGGTAATTGGATATACTATTGATGACATCAAAGGAATTAGCATTGCACTTTGCATGCATAGAATACTACTTCAAGATGACCATAAATGCTCAGTCGAACATCAGAGAAGGCTAAATCCTAACATAAAAGAGGTAGTCAAGAAAAAAGTGCTTAAGCTGTTGGATGCAGGGATAATCTACCCAATCTCAGATAGTTCATGGATAAGTCCAGTGCATGTAGTACCAAAGAAAGGAGGGATGACAGTAGTGAAGAATGAAAACAACGAGTTTATCCCAACTAGAACAGTCACCAGATGGAGAATATGTATTGATTACTGAAAGTTGAACAAAGAAACTAGAACGTATCATTTTCCTCTTCCATTTATCGATCAAATGCTTGAAAGATTGGCTAAGAACTCATATTTCTACAACTTAGATGGGTACTTAAGGTTTTATCAAATTCCTATACACCCTCAAGATCAGGAGAAGACTACCTTTACATGCCCATATGGAACTTTCGCTTATAGATGAAGACCCTTTGGTTTATCTAATGCTCTTGCTACCTTTTAGAGATGTATGTTGGTCATCTTCTCAGATTTGATAGAAGACATAATGGAAGTTTTTATGGATAATTTTTTGGTGTATGAGACTGACTTTGACACATGCTTATCAAATCCATTAGGAGTCCTACGAAGATGCAAAGAGGTAAATTTGGTCATGAATTGGGAAAATTGTCACTTTATGGTCAATGAAGGTATCGTTTTGGGACATAAAATTTCTAAACAAGGCATTGAAGTTGACAAGGAAAAAGTAGAAGTAATTGAGAAACTTCCCCCACCAATCAATGTGAAAGGCGTAAGAAGCTTCCTAGGTCATGTAGGGTTCTACTGGCGATTTATTAAAGACTTCTACAAAATTTCTAAGCCACTAACTAACTTATTGCTAAAGGATGTAGAATTTAGTTTTAACAACAATTGCATAGAAGCCTTCAGTAAAATCAAAAATGCACTCATAACTGCCCCTATAATCCAAGCATGAGATTCGGAACTTCCTTTTAAGATCATGTGGGATGCAAGTAATTTTTCTGTAGGAGGAATATTGAGGTAGAGAAAGGATAAAAAATTGCATGCTATCCACTATGCCAACAAGACTTTGGATGATGCCTAGATAAACTATGCTACTACTGAAAAAGAATTATTAGCATTCGTATTTGCATTCGACAAATTTAGATCTTATTTGGTAGGGACAAAAGTTATAGTCTATACAGATCATGTAGTCATACGATACTTTCTTAATAAGAAAGACATTAAACCATGACTCATCAAATGGATTCTGCTCCTTCAAGAATTTGATTTAGAGATAAGAGACAAGAAAAGTGTAGAAAATGTGGTAGCAGACCACCTATCAAGGATATATCAAGATGGGAAAGAAAAAGTTTGGGATGATTTACCTATCAATGATAGTTTTCCAAATGAGCATCTCTTGTCCCTCTCTAGCATTAATGTGTCATGGTACACTGATATTGCAAACTATCTTGTCAGTGGGGTACTACCATTAGATCTTCTCGCCCAGCAGAAAAAGAAATTCTTTGCAGTTGTCAAGAATTATGTATAGGATGAACCTCTTCTCTATAAGAAATGCAGCGATGCAATCTACCGAAGATGTGTGCCCGAGGAAGATACGAAGAAAATTATATCTCAACGTCATTCCTCAACTTATGGTGGACACTTTGGGGCTTTAAAAACAACAACCAAAATTTTGCACGTCAGATTTTTTTGGCCCCATCTATTCAAAGAAGCCCGAGAATATGTTCTATCTTGTGATCGCTGTCAGAAAATAGGCAATATCACTAAGCGGCATGAGATGCCCATGAACTATATTCTTGAGGTCGAGCTATTTGATGTATGGGGAATAGACTTCATGGGATCGTTTCCTTCATAATATGGAAATAACTACATCCTAGTGGCAGTAGACTATGTGTCTAAATGGGTGGAAGCAATAGCTTATCCTACTTGTGATGCTAGGACAATTATCAAAATGTTCAAAAAGATAATCTTTCCCCAATTTAGAGTGCCCAGAGCGATCATAAGTGACGGAGGATCTCATTTCATTAAAAAATAGTTTGAAACCCTACATAAAAAAAATATAGTGAACTATAAGATTGCAACGTCATACCATCCGCAAACAAGTGGGCAAGTAAAAATTTCAAACAAAGAAATCAAAAATATACTAGAAAAGATAGTATCTATTGCCAGAAAAGATTGGTCTCTAAAATTAGATGATGCTTTATGGGCCTATTGGACTGCTTACAAAACTCCAATTGGAATGACACCTTTTCGACTAGTCTATGGAAAACCCTGTCACCTCCCAGCGGAGTTGCAACATAAAGCGTATTGGGAAATACAAAAACTTAACTTTGATTTAAAGTCAGCAGGAGAGAAAAGAAAACTATAAATTAATGAATTGGATGAACTAAGAATGGACACCTATAAGTATGCTAAGTCCTATAAGGAAAGAACCAAGAAATGGCATGATAGGCACATTACACGGCGAGATTTCCAAGAAGGAGACAGTGTTTTTCTATGCAACTCTAGATTGAAACTCTTTCTTGGAAAGTTAAAATCATGATGGACAAGATCGTATAGAGTCCAAAAGGTATATCCCTATGGAGTTGTTGATATTTGGAGCAAGAATTAGGATCTTGTAAGGTAAACAGGCAGCGGTTGAAAAGATTTTTCTTGGGAATGTCAGTTGAGGAAAATAAAAGACTTTATTTATCTGAATCCCAGCCCGTACAAGAGTCATGTTAGGGGTCGAGCTAATGACCTTAAACAAGCTACTTGGGAGGCAACCCAAGAGTTTACTTAGATTTAGTTTTTGTTTCTTTATTTTTGTTAATAAATTTTTTTAATATTTTTCTTTTATTTTGTAGGTTCAAAGGCCCACATGAGCTGGTTGTGGAGTTTCCATGGGCGTGGAGGGCCAATGGAGGAAAAATAAGTGAAGAAAGGCCACAAAATAAGAAGCGTGATCGAGGGTATTTTTTACCCCACACGGTCGTGTTAGCTTACACACGGTCGTGTCACCCTCTGTAGCAAGTCAAGTCGAGGTCGTGTGACATAGGCATGATCGTGCCTTCAATTCAGAAGCTTCTTAGATCAAGGTCGTGTCTATCAAACACGATCGTGTCTCCAGCTACAGGAATTTAGGTCAAGGTCGTGTTCAAAAAGCATGATCGTGCTTCACAAACAAAAGGAAATAAGCTCTGGGCCGTCTCAGAGACACAATCGTGTCCCTTCTAAGAACCACTCAAGACATGAGCGTGTTTAATGAACACGGTCGCGTGACTGGAGCAGAAACTACTCAACTATTGGCCGTGTTTATTAAACACAGTCGTATTGTTGCCCGTGTCCTCTTTATAAACCAAGAGACACAGTCGTGTGCCCTATATCAGATGGTCGTGTCCGCCTCCTCTCCCCTATTTCTTCCTCTTCTCTCCTCTTCTTCTTCTTTCCTCCAAAGAAAATCAAAATCTTCTCTCTCAAAAACATCTTTTTCTCTTCCTTTTAGCTAGATCTACTCATCTAAAAGTTACATCCAAGATTTCTCCCAACCCCAAGTGCAAGATCTTCCTTCTTCCCATCTAGATCTAGATCTAGATCTATTTTCTTCCTCTCATCAAAATTTGAGATCTAGATCTCTTTTCTTTTCTTTCCTCCTCTCTTCCGCAATCAAGATCTATTCTTCCCCCATCTAGACTTGCAATCATGTCCGGAATTTTGAAGAAACTTCGAAAGGGTGGTGGATCCGACAAAGATGATGACTCCGAAAAAGGCAAAGGAAAGGAAGTTGATAAGGGAAAAGGAATAGCAACCGATAAGGGCTAAGGGAAAAGATAAGCACGTGACGAAGGTAACAAAAATGAATACAGTATTATTTTTCATAATCAAGAACAAAAGTCTAGATATGATAAACTTATTAGCTGTAAAATAATTTGCACTCGTTATCCCGATGCCTATACTATGGAAGTTTTGGAGATTAGGGAGGATATTGAATTCATGAATGATAATATGGGTTGATCTACATTTATGAGTTTGAATTACACAACCTACCCTAGACTTACCCTAGAATTTCTAAGTTCAATAGAGCTCCACCTTTCTAATGAAGAAGGGAAAGTTTCTTTCCATCTTTTAAATCAAAATTTTGATTGGTCTCTAGCAGAATTTAATAATTTCTTTGGCTTTCCTAATGAATGTAGTCGTGATTTTCATGATTCATTTAAAAGCAATGAATTCTGGACGGAGATTGCTTTAACTGATGATGCTTATGACCCATCACGCTCTAAGGCTTCTTTATTACAAAACCCCATTCTTCATTATATGCTCCGTATTATGAGCAAGATCATCTTTGGTAGGGCCGAGAGTGACGGTGTAATAAGGAAGATCGAACTTTATTTTTTTTAGGTGATGTTGTTGGATGAAGCCTACTTTGATTCAGGCTATTATTTTCTCCAAGATTTAGTGAAGGCGGGAAGATCATCTGTAGGGACTATTGTATTTGGGAGGTATATCACACACATTGTTGTCAACTTGGGTTGCGAGTTATACGGGTTAGAGGCTTTATATAGCAACTCCAAGATTCACTTAGACACTTGTTTAAAGATGAAAATGATCTGTCGGGAAAATAGAGGATGCATTTTTCTTAGGAAAGACAAGTTGCCTCTCCCTCTTCCTAATCCCGACCGTACCTCAATTAAAAATACCGCTAATTGGATCATCTGTGATCCCCCCGTTGACATTCCTTCCATATCCGAGGACCTCCCTGAATCCTCTTCTCATAGAGTTGAACCCAATACCGAACTCACTAGACATTCATTTGCTTATGGCGATACGGGTCACTCTAGATTTGATTTTTCTAATTTTCGTGCCTCTATGGACACTCTCCATGAAGAGCACAACGTCACCCAACATATGTTAAAAAGACATTGTGCTTTGATCGAAGAGCAGTTCCGTGAAATACAGGACCATTTTGGGAAAATGAGGAGTTTTCATGGGCAGGTCTCAGACTTTGTAACTGATTATTACAATGAGCACAGAAGAACGGAAGAATTTAGGTGCTCTATGGATATTACGAGACGGCAAGTTGCCACACTTTATGAGTACCATGAGCACATTGGCAACATGCCAAGAGTGCCTTCATTCCCTTATAGAAACCCTCGCCTTCCATCCCCTAGAAATCCTCATTTGCCTTATCAATATGGCCCCCCCCACCACCATACTCTTGATTTCATTGAGACAATGAAAAGTTTAAGTCTAAGGGAGAGTTGTACATATGTACATAAATTTATTTTATTTTTGCATTTGCTTGAGTTAACTTAGTTTTATTTTCTACATTTATTTTTTGTATTTGCTTTAGTTTGTTTGCTTTGAGTCTTGTGGCATGTCAATTGCATCATTATCACATTTTAGCATGACTTGTTT
>JBBUKS010000021.1:2765670-2794231 GCA_038050645.1 Hedychium gardnerianum
AAAAAGACTTGGTTAGCAACAATAAAACAAGATAAAATTTATTTAAATATAGATGATGATATAGTAGGGGATAGAGTCCAATGGCATAAAAGAATCCATATAGCCGACCCCAAATAGTGGGATAAGGCTTGGTTGTTGTTGTTGTTGAAGCATGTGCATGGAGTTTCCACTAGGGTGGTCAGTTGGCTAGTGAGTGACAGATTTGTTATAATGGGATATAGATCAATTCCCGACGAGCACATGCCCTGGGAAAAAACTCCTCCCACCCCTATTCACTTGGCAGTCAACTACCCCGTGATTTATCTCCCTTCACATAACCTTGAAACGGACTGTGAGGGGTGCGTGAGAGTAATCACCTTTTGCTACAATGAAACATTTGCATGGGATTTAATATGAAATATTCTCAGTAAGAGATGCCTAATCTTCCTAAAAGAACAAATTACTATCAAGCATATTGAGAACAAACATGTTTTTTTAAGAAAATAGAAACTAGAGAAGTGTTCTCTAATCCCCTCTACCTCTACAATAGTGAAGCGAGGTTAAACATTTTCAATTTTACTATAATGGTTCTGTAGAAAACTCTCAACAGCTTTCTCTCTGGCTTAGGCTATCTTCTTCTTGTGCAGATATTCTTTTGCCACCTCTATTTATTCTTGCTAGTTAAATTGTTTTCTGCATTATTCCAGTTTTATACCTTGAGTTGCTTTCAATACTGCACAATTGTCTGCCCTTGCACTTTAATCATAACAATCAGCCTTTCCATAGAATGACTAGTGTTCGTTAACTATTTTTGTATTTTATTCTTAAACTATCATGTCCATTATCAACCAAAATTCCCTGTGAGAAGTATACTCCCGCTTTGCCAAAGTGACCAACTCCCCCACCAACTCATCTAAGAATCCTTTTCAGTTAACTCAAACTAGATTCACATAGGAATCTTCAAGATTCCCTTACCAACGTGCCTTTAATTTGACTAAACTAGGTCCCCATAGGGCTAATTCTAGATACCTGTCTGAAGTGCTTTATAACTCAATAAAGTTGTTGCATTTTCAAGCCATTGACTTCAAGGCACGTCTCACAACTCTGGCACTTCCCCATGGATCCACAACCCAACATGTGCATCCGCATCCACAAGCATCTTGAAACCATCAAAATGAATTGAATTGGAATGTTTTCTATCCTAAATCTCCCATCATTAGCAAAGCTATACTACAAAAGACTTAAACTAACTATTGTACCGCAATTCCTATTTTTTTGGCTGCTATGAAACAAGACAAGGGCTATCCTCCCTCAATAAATTGGACAAATATATCCTTAGAATTTTTCAAATTTGAATACCAGTTATATCCTTTTGTTACAAATGTTTAACAACTGAAGAGCATCCATGAATTAATTTTCTCCCAACTTCTAGTGTCGCTTAGCAGTGTTCAAGTCAAATGCTTTATGATGGGTTTGGTGGTGAAGAAGGGGTTGTTCTGACATAGCTATGGTGTACATGCTTTGCTAATGGATGATATAGCATTTCTCCCTGAAAAGGCTGGAAAACCAAAAAGAGTTTCAACCTCCAACAAAAGGTGGAAGATAAAGTAAGATGTCTCCTTTCCCTCCTTGCCTATCCCAATTGGTGAACTCAGCTAGATTATATTTTGTTGGTGCAATAATGTTCCAAGTGGTCGGATGTGACTTAGGATTTTGATATTTGGATAAATAGTTTAAGTTAGACATTGCCCTATGATTGATGTGTGTGTTTAAGTGTGCAATGACAACAAAAACACACATAGAGCTTGGAGACCTCATGGCTTAATGTGGCCAAGGTAGCACACTTAGTGGTTTGAAGGACCGAAGAGATCGAGAAGGATGGTATGAGATATCCAAGGGATCACGAGACAAAGAACACTGAGGTGGTGCTAAAGCAGCTCTAGAGCATTCACTTGGCACTACCAATTTGGCAACTCGATAGCTCAAGGTATGTTGAGATTGGAGAAGGTTGTATGAGGCAAACCAAGGTAATGCAAGACGAGAAGCAACAAGGCAGCAAGAATGACAACTGAGAAAAGCATACTTCAAATGCAAAAGTGTGAAGGATAGCATAAAGAGGAGTCATAGACTCAAATGCATCGGAAGGACGTGGGGCCTAAAAGAAGATGGTTTCAAAGCGATGTGAAGCTACAATGATAAGACTCTGGAGAGCTGAGTGTTGAGTGATCTGTATTTATGAGGACGAGGGTAGACCTCAACAAAAGCATACTCGACCTTAGAAGGTCGTAGTCGTGGTCACTAGTCAACCAATATTATATACTAGTCCACTAGTGGCTAAGAAACCTAATACACCAAATAGATTCGAGGTTTAGTGATTAACAGTTGATTGAATGTAAATTTCAGTCAATTGGGTCCATGTAGCCAATGAACAAAATATTTTTGTTCGTGGCTGAGTCAACTAGGCAGTCAATTAATGGCATCAATCAACTGCTAGTAAGTTTTCAATCAACTGAATGATCCAAGTGGAAAGCAAAAAGGAATCATTGTTGAGCAATAACGGTCGGATCACAGACTAGTCAACTAATAAAGATAGAGGAATTGATTGCTCAGCGGCAAATAGACTTCAAAGTGGTATCAAGGCAGATAAAAATAGGGTTGGTCAACCACTATTAGAGCCTTGTATTCCTTTGTTGTACTTCTCCTTGTATTCCCTTTGTAAATCTTGACATTATAAGAGATTTCTCCTCCTTCGGTAGTTGATCGAGAAGAAGAATATTAGCAGGTTTCCGAAAGTGATCCACCAACACATAATAAGCAATAGAGTATGAGCCTAAGGGTTGCCAAACCACGTTAAACAAATTTGTTAGTGATCTTGTAAGTGTTTTCTCATTTATATTTTATTTTTGTTGTCAATCATATGTTAACTTACTATCGAGAGCAAGAGTAGTCGAGAATCATCACTTTCACTTGCAGTTTTATGATCGCTATATATCCACCTCTAGTTGTGTCATCTGATTGTCAACAAATGGTATCAAAGATTGGACGCTTTGAACCTTTCAAGCTACAAGGCTAGAGGAGCTACAGTTGTGAGTCCTTTGATGCCAACAAGTAGTATCAAAGTGAGGGGTTCTTCATTGGACTAACCACCAAGAAAGCAACACAAAGATGGCTACGATAGCATATGAGACACTATCCTATGAAGACAACTTCAGCATTTGGAATAGAAGGAAGGAACTATGTCTCTAAATGGATTTCAAGATGATGCCCGCTATCAAATGGAGGTTTGAGTTCCCAGTGGACAAGACAAGAAGAAAACACAAGAAGAACAAATGGACTGAGAACCAATATCATCAATTTTATCCATTTTACCTAACCATGTCTTGAGCAAGTTAGGGGCGTACAAGAATGCCAAAGATCCTAGAGAAAAGATCGCCAAATTTCATGAGAACCTCATTCATTCAAGAGGAGGTTGTACAGAAAAGTGAAGAAGAATTTAAATCTCCACAAAGTGTAGAAGATGAAGCCACTAAAGCTCTAACCATTGAAAAAATCATGGTGTACAAGACTTACGTTGAATGAGTCAAGTGGATAGTCATCCACCTCTTTAAGATGTGAGGAAGACAATTCAAGACAAGAGGAGATTTTGGAAATCAAGACTCAAACACCTCAACTGAAATCAAGAGCAAAGACCATATAGTTTTTTTTGGGAGCAATCAAAGAAGATATTGCAAGAACGTATATCCACTCTTGAAGAAAGAGGTAAAAGAAAAGGTGAATCCTAACTTTGGTGGTTTAAATATTTCAACTAATCCAAATTGTAGGAATGAGGAAGAAAAGAATAAAAAAAAAACCGCATAATTTACTTCACATGTAGAGAGAGGAATTGCTACCGCACAAAATGCTCAAAGAAGGAAGAAATTAAGAAAATAAAAAAGCAATTAAAGGAATGGAAGAAGAAATTTAGAGGTTCAAATCAACAAGGAGAGGGTAAAGAGGAAGTGTTTAAATGCAAATTTAAATTCTCCCACGCATGGTAAGAATAATAATTTTTTTCACATGCTTATGCAAAAATTTAGTTTCAAATACCATGATACAATTAGGGTTAATTTGCATAATTACTCTAGGAGTAAGCTTCATGATAGACAAACCATGCCTAAGGTTAGAAATGTAGAGAAAACCTAAGAGGGAAATCCAAGAAAGATAGACATATGTCTAGGTCTAGCAAAGTCTAGGGAAATTAACTAATTATAGGATTAAGAAACTAAAATTTGAGAACCAAGCTTTGAGGTCAAAGCTTGTGAACTTACAAAGACTATAGAGAAATTCATAAATGGGTCTAAAAATTTAAACATGACTTTAGGAAAGCAAAGGACTAAGAGTGATCAATCGGGTTTGAGATAGCCATCTCATGAAGGCAAAGGCCGAGAAGTCATCCTACCATAGTGTACCATTTGATTATGGTACATGAATGTCATCTAGGGGGAACCATGCCATGGTGGTATTTGGTCCAAGGAAAGTGGCTAAGGGTGAAAGCTCTAAGGAGATCTTCAGGAGCCAAGTAGGGACCTATGGTTTTTGGATCCCAAGGCAGAGATGCTTGGGATATTAGAAAGCATCCATGGGATGTGTCAATAAGTTTGGAGATAAATAGGAATCTTAACCATTAGAGATTGGCAAACGAATAGGGAGTTTCATGCAAAGAAATGAGGGAAATGTTAAAGAAGCATAAAATGCAATTGGTATTCAATTATATGATATGTCAAATAAACTGATGCAATGAGAATTTCAATTTTGGTTTAGCAGATTTATTGAATGGGAGCAAAAATAGAACTTTAGATTGAGGTTCATTTAAAACATTTAACTAGTTTTAATTTTTATGCCAAATTTGATGTAAGTTTTTTAAGAAATTCATTTTTCCCAAGTAGACGAGTTAAATAAACCACTATATAAAATTTGAGAATTTTTGAAGATTTTGTAAAAAAAAAAAAATTATGCGTTTCCCAACTATTTCAAGTCAACTGCTTGTCCTTAATCGACTAGGAAATGTTAAGGAGTCGACTGATACTCTAGCTGAGAGATCAACAAATTGGAAGAAATTTCAATTGACTTAGAATGTGCTGGAAAGTTGAATTTACGATTTCAACTTCGGAAAATGACCATAGGACTTCGTATTCACATGTCAAATTCAATGGAAGATTTTAAACACAAATCGAGGGTCATTAAAGATGCATGAGACCAACATCTGGGATAAAGTTAATGTATCTTTTTTATGTGGGGCAAAGGGGGTGTAGAAAAAAGGTATAAGTGAGAATACTTGTACTCCTCTTAGTAGGCTGTCCTATGTTAGGATTAGGAGGAACTTTGATATTAGAGAGAGAAGAGATAAATGATTATGGGAACCTTGTCCTCCTATAATAGTGTTTTTGAAAAATTTCAAGCCCTATTAGGAGTTTAGGTGCAGGTGGAGCCTAGATGTAAGTCTCAATGCATAGTAGCACATTTGATACATATGCATGAGCATTTTTATGTTGTTTGGGCTTCCCTAAAATATATTGACCGATATAAAAAAGGGAGATTGTTGGCACAATTGTGCCCAAATGGTGTGGTGTGACATTAGGTTTGGATGTTTGAGCAAAGGGGCATTGCCTTTTGATTTCATGTGAGTGTTTGAGTGTGTAGGGACTGCATGAACACATATGGAACTTGGAGAGCTCGTGGCTTAACATGACCAAGGTGACACATTCAATGGATTAGAAGTCCGAATAGATCAAAGAAGGATGGTATAGGATATCAGGGACCTAGGGCGAAGAGCACTGAAGTGGTGTTGGAGCATCTCTAGAGCATTGACCTAGCACAACTAGGTTGGCAACTAGATGGCTTAAGGTCCGTTGAGATCGAAGAAGGTTGCAATCAGTAAACTAAGGGACCACAAGATGAGGAGCATCAAAGCAGCGAGGACAATAGCTAAAGGAAGCAAACTTCGAAGTAAAAGAGTGAAGGGTGACAAAGAGAGAAGTCGTGGACTCAAGTGCATCCGAAGGATGTGGGCCTGAAAGAAAATAGCTTCAAGGTGAAGTCAAACTACAATGGCAAAACTCCAATGAGCAAAGTGTTGAATGACATATATCCATGGCGATGAGGGTAGAACTCAACCCAAATGGACTCGACCTTAAAAGATCATAGCCGAGGTTATCAATCGATTAGTATTGGAGACTAGGTGGCTGAGAAACCCAATACCCTCAATAGATTTAGGGTTTAGAGTTTAATGGTCGACTAGATGCGAATTTAATCAATTGGGATAGTTGACTAGGTTCATGAAGCTAGTGAATAGAATTTTATGTTCATGGCAGAGTCGATTGGGCAATCAACTAATAGCATCAGCCAACTGCTAATAATTTTCAATCGATTGATGGCTTACATGAAAAGCAGACTCATTTCGATTGGAGACAAAATTTGAACATGAAACGATACTTTAAAAATCCATCAAAAATTCATTTTTCTTTTTCCTCTCCATCTATCAACTTTCAATCTACCACTAGCACTTTGCATCAACACGATACTGAAACTATATCAATCCTGTCAAAATCCATAATTGTGGCAATGCTCAAAATTTCAACTCTTGCCTATAAATGTTGATAACATAAAAAAAAATTATATAAATTCACTACAAATTGTGATATGACATGCACATATTATGGCCATATACATGTCAATTAGAATGCACATATCAAACTAAAGTATTCTCATAAACTAATGCATATTAGCAAAGATATTTATGATAATTAAATCTTCATGTAAACATATATATAATAGTTCATTTCAAATATAAGATCTGTATTAGTTTGCATAATCTTTAGCATGATCTGAATTTTTTGTAAATATGCTATATAAATTGTTCATATACCTACTTTGAGCATTAAACTCCAAAGGACGAGTCTAAGTTACACGCTGTGCACATAATTACATTTTGTTTAGCATGCTAAAAATCGTGGTACCAAAACTCTGATTACTGATTAATGTTTTCATGTTAATAGTAGAATCCTGCCTATTTATTACTTATGGGTTTAAAGTCCTAAAATCCTACACCCTTCAAAATGTTGAATTTCAAAGACAATGTGGAAATAAAACAGTCTTAATAAAAGATAACACACGTGTCAAACTAATATTCCATTACGAGAATTGCTTAAGGTTAATATACATGGCATATTGCTGATTTTTAAAGTGTTAGAATGTAATTCTACATCAACTTTCATTTCATTTCTACCAAGATCATGTATAGGTTCATTTCCTACGGTAGCATAGTGACCTTGAACATTTTATAGGGACTTTGGGCCGAGGAGTTTACAAATCAAGCTCGTTCAACTTAGCTCATGTTGTCCCAATCACAGTAGTCCTATATTTTAATGACCCAATTAGAAAAATGTGTATGGGTCTAGCCAACAATCAAAGTGCTTCTTTGATTTCTGTCTCATTCTTTTTTGGGGAGGGGAGATAAGGGGTAAGTGGCATAGAAAACACTCACAGCAAGCAAGGGCCGGTCCCAAAAAAATAACAACATGCATATATATATTCATAAGTAAAAAAAACAGGCAGCCTTGATATATGTAACTTCCCAAAGATAGTAATAGAAAGAGAAAACCATAACATAACTAAAATATACTTTAGCTAATTTTTTGATTGAACAAAATTAAAATTATCTCATATAAACATTGAAAAATTCTTAATTTCCTCATGGTTACTAATATCTGCCTTCCAAACTTAACGCTCCTAGAGGTAAGGTCAGAACAACGAATTCACCCACCATATCAAGGTCAAAACAATGGTTTCCCACTGTATCAAGGCAAAGTAGCAGTTATAACCCCACCACATCATGGTTAGAAATAGAGATTCGAAATTCTTCATGGTTACTAATATCAGCGCTCTAGACTTAACCCCCCTAGAGGTAGGGTCAAAACAACGGATTCACCCGCCATAATAGGGTCTGGAACTAAAAACAATGGTTTTCTACTGCATCAGGGTAGAGTAACGATTATAACCCCACTGCATTGGCGTCAAAAAACAAAGATTAAGAATTCCTACCACTTGGATTTCAAAATTTACAATGCCCAAATCGCATATTATCTCAAAATTATAAGAATGCATGATTTCAAATCATATAGAGCATGTTCTACCGATTTAACACAAAATATGATTTTAAAATAGTAACCTAATGGGATAAGGCTTGGTTGTTGTTGTTGTAAACCCACTTACCAAATGTTGTTAAATAGTTCCTAAAGCATTCGAAGATGTTTGGAACGTGATATCACTTTGAAAAGTCATCTTTTCGAGGCCCAAAGAGCCCTTTACGAGATTTGCTTCAAATTTTTGTAAAATGGATTATATATGCTTGTATAATTGTTTTCAAAAAGAAGATTAAAATAATATTTAAAATAGTAAAATGAGTTTTAAAATAATTAAACCACAAGAGGGTAAATAATTAATGCTATTTTATGTCCACATGTAGGATTCATATGGGAATTAAGATGGGAAAGATTATTTTGAAAATTAAAATGAATTATTTTAAATTACTCTTCAGTTAATACCTATTGTTAGATTGCTTACCTTGACCTTCCATACTATTTTATGTTCTAGATGTTGATACTTGTAGCTTCATGTTGTATAACTTTTATCTATGAACCCTATGATGATACCTAAATAAATTAACATGATTCATATCACAAGTTGGCTTGGGTTGGCTTATCAGATTAACCGATAAAATATGAACTCAGAATTAAACAATTATGGTAAAAAGAGTTAAAGTAAAATAATAAAAATGTTAAATGAAGAATACTAAAAAGTGAAAACTTAGAGTCTAGCCATATACTAGAGCATCTAACCCCCACATGAGTTGTGGTAGCAAGAAGTCGCCCACGGTCAGTAATTATTTGCACGATGGCACTATATTATTGTATTACATTGGTGAGGGGGTTTTTAACCCATACGTTGAATGATGTTATTACACTCTAATTCACTTCTTAGTTGATTTACCAAACTTATATCATTGATGATATTTATACATGTTGATACTTATATCATTATTGACATTTATACATGTTAGATATTTATACAATGTCATTTATACATGTTGACTAAATAATGATAACTGAAAGTTATCTTAATTGATGATAAAAGATGATTATAATTTAGAAATGCTAGCTGTACTCTAAATATTGATAAACATTCAAAATAAAATTAGTAGATAATTATAGATGCATTTATATATTCATATATGTATAAGTTAAAGAACCTAAAGAAATAATTAATGTTGTGATATGAAATTGTAACCTACTTTACTTCCTTACCTCCTAAACAAGACCAAATTTATGTACGTCTTTTCTAATTACCCATTTAGTAATTTGTGTTTATTGTCTATTTTTCTTGACCTCTAATTTTGCAAGCACAGGCACCCTTTTATGCTGCAAAATGTGATATCGCTCACCCCAAACGACCCAATATCACCAGCCCCGTGGCTAGATACGAACAGGTAAATCAAATACCGAACAAGCCCTCATGTGGGAGAGCATTTTTACACGGATTAGGTTTCGACTATGTAGTTCCAAGTAAAAAAATATATAATCCATCCATCATCCTCTACGGATTAGGGAATTTAAAATGAACACTACTAATTAGTTTTGCCATATCAACTCTAATAGAATTCACCTTCTTAAAACATCTATAATTTCTCGCCATCCATACATGATAATTTGCAACAATAACCCATAACTCAAAGAATCTCAATCAATGAGATTAGCATAAGTCTGAAACCCTTCTTGATATGACGTTCTATATAGCACAAAGCAAACATTATCCCACATCATGAAAACTTACATTCGAGAGAAAGATGATTGATTGATCTTAAAAAAAAAGCAAAAAACTTTAATTAAGCATTCTTTATATCAAATAACTCGATCCAACCTAGGTAGGAAAGTCTAGGCATTTGTCCCCTTAAAAATTAATATTATACACTAAAAGAGAATTTATACCATTAGCACGATTGACTTTCCTATCATAAAGGAAAGAATTCACCATTTGTTCTTGCACAGCCATAATTGTTCCTTAGAGATGTCCCGTTATACCACACAAACCTAACATACTTTCATCAATGGCTAGGGAGAATTTTTTTTCATTATAATAATTCCTTATCGATCAACTTACCTACATCTCTAGGAGGCAACACCAACTAAATGTCCCGACCTGACACTAGAGGTGCAAACATCAATGTTGCTTCTTAAATAGACATTCGAAAACAAGCCTCAAAATATAAAAAACATATAATCTAGTCTTTATTCCATAAAATCACAATGATGTTCTTACATCCTAAAATAAAATCATTACAGCAGAACTAAAGATAACAGTAGAAAACTAAACTAGTAAGCAGTAAAATTCTTTTCCAAATAGCAATAGTTCCACAAGCCTTAGTCGATATTTCACCATCCCCAAATCTGAGTTTGTTCTTATTTAATTTATGTCTCATTCTTTTCTGGGGAGGGGAGATAAGGGGTGAGTGTCATAGAAAACACTTAGCAAGCAGGAGTCGATCTGAAAATAACAACATACATACATACATATATATATATATATAACTTTAAAAAAAACAATAACCGACTTTGACATATGTAATTTCCCAAAGATAGCAATGGATACAGAATTAGAGAACCAAGAACACAACTTGAAATATAGTTTAGTTGATACAGAAAAAAATCAAAATTATCTCATATAAAGACTGAAAAATTCTTAATTTCCTCTTGGTTACTAATATCAACCCTCTAGACTTAACCCTAATAGATGTAATATTAAAAACAGATTCACCCATCGTATTAGGGTCCGAAAACTCAAACAACAGTTTCCCACAGTATCAGGGCAGCAGTTGTAACCCCACCACATCATAGTCAGAGATTTGAAATTCTGCATGGTTACTGATATCAGCCCTCTAGACTTAAACCTTCTATACATTAGGTCAGAACAACAGATTCATTCACCGTATTGGGGTTTAAAAACTAAAAACAATGATTTTCCACTATATCAGGGCAAAGTAGCTGTTATAACCATGGTTTAAAATCAAAAGTCGTGCCGAGATTTCGGTTCTGGACCGGAATAATACGGTTTCGATACCGTATCATGCCATGTCGACATAGGTTCAGTATTTTTTCAATATAAAATATATTAATCTAAATATTTAAAAATAAAAGATATAAAAAATAATATATTTTTTAATATATATATATATATATAATTAATGGGATAATTTTATTAGGCTTTAATTAAGTCTATTTAAATTATCTCAATCATAACTGGGAGTTGATTAAAATTATTAATCTAAGTTTATTATTAAAGCCTAAGTTAAAACTTATCCCTGTTCCACGATGACCGCGAGTAGGCCAGGCCCGCGCAACGCCTCCGGGTGCCAGCGTTGTGCCGGTCCATGGGCGGAATGAGATTTTTTGCCCGAATTGGGTAAAACGGCTCAAAATTTTAATCTATGGTTATAACCCTACTGCTTAGATTAAGAATTCCTACCACTTGGATTTCAAAATTTAAAATTGAATATTATCTCAAAATTATAAGAACACATGATTTAAAATCATATAGAGCAAGTTCGACCAATTTAACACATGAAATATGGTTTTAAAGCAATAAACCAACTTACCAAATGTTGCTAAATAGTCCCTGAAGCATTTGAAGACATTTGGAATGCTAGATCACTTCAAAAAGTCATATTTTCGCAGCCCAAAGAGTCCTACACAAGATTTGTTTGAATCTTTTGTGTTATCCTCATGTGTGGTCTTAAAAGGGTATTTATAGATGCAAGGTAATTCTTGGATTCACCCTCACATTTATCTCTCCTCATTTCTTCAATTAATGATATCCATTATTCTTCAATAAATTAAAAACCTTCGGCTCTCCATCTCCTTCAGTGGTTAGGAGGTGAAGAGTCGTGGACTTATTGGGTTGTGGTGAAGAGCTGAGCCTCACAGGAAGAAATGATTACACTGGGAGCTATGAACGCTGCATGGAGGGAAGCAAGGACAGTGACATTAGATGATGTTTGTTCACATGGTTATCTAGAGAAGGAGCAAGTATGAAGCTCTGTTAGAGGAAACATCAGTTGTAAGTCAACTTAGATATGACCCGACGTCCAGATCTAAATCGATCGGCTCTCTTTAGGGGGCTATAGGCACCAATGAGGTTAGTCAAGATATGCAACACAACTCAACTAATGTCTCCTGCAACGAAGCATAGAAGCAGAGCGGCCACAACAACAGCATCACCTGTTGAGGGGTGTTATGCAGGCAACAAAGGTTGGGATGCTCTTGGTAGCAATGACAAAGGGCATGAGTAGGCAGACAACTTTGAGAACAAATTAAAAGAAGAGCAAGGGAGGGCAAGGTAATTCCTTCAGGATTTGGTGTGTAAGAGGAAGTGTAGAACTTCGAGACAATAGGAAAAAAATGGCATCAACCTATAACAAAGACCAAATCAAACCTATACTGAAGACCAAAATAAAAGTTCAGCACTAATACCAATTGATGTAACATGCACAACAACCAAACCTCACGTGGAGAATTAAAAAGTGAAAAATTCTTATTAATTAAAAGATGAAGATTATATGGAGCCTACAACTTTTATAGACCCAACTGGCCAACTCTAGCAAAAACTAAAAAACAAATATGCAAATCAAAAAAATACAATTATCACATTAATTATCTACCACATTGAAAAAAATAGCAATACATAATAGGTTAATTATCAAACAATATAAATTATTGCCAACCATCAGAAATTAAAATTTAAATATTCTCCAAATTTGATTCCTTTAAGAGATGTGAAAGATAATGGAGGTGGAGAGGATCACTGACTTCATTTTATTTAGAGGGTGATAATTTATAGGCATCCAAGAAGGGTGTCTTGTCTACAAGAAAATAACTTATTGCAGAAGAGTAAAGGAAAACTAAATCTTAATTAAACGATCAGCAAAAGGAGCTTTGACTTGATCCTTTTTCAGGTTCTTGTCAAAACAAATACAAAGTATTCTTTTTGGATGCCACATTAAGCAATCTAAACTTAAAATTTATCTTTATTGCACATAATCCCATACTTTCAGATCGTTCTCGTAATGAAAGGATCCGTCCGAGAAAGAACAAACCAACCACAAAGGAAAGTCACACCACAATTGGATAAGAGAATTCGTAGAATATTAAATAAAAAAAATAAAAAAATATCGAGGAACCTACGTTAGCAAAGGCAGCATCCAAATACGAGACGCCAATCTCCAGAGGAGTTCCCCTTGTCTTAGCCCCAGCGGTATAGAAAGCTGCAGAGCCGATAAGATCGACCAGTGACGCGGTGGCACCGCCGTGCAGAAAGTTTCCTGTGTTCTGCAATGACACGGAAGAACGATGGAGTCCAGATCGGGAAAGGCTGATGCGCAAAAGAAGGGAACGAGACTGACTAGGAGGCGAGCCGGAAGGGACACGGAGCAGAGGAGGCGACCAGGCTCCACGCGATCGATTCGGAGGCCGCGGAGGAGGAAGGCATCGTAGAACTTGGAAGGGAGAGCGTCGAGGGCAGGCGTGGGAAGGGTCTCCACTGCCGCCTCTTCCAGTGTCCTTTTCGCTGATTCCAACGCCATTACCAGAAGTCAGGGCAAATTGGATTTGCACTCTTTTATAACCTAGCGACGTTTTATTTTTCGTTAGGTCAGTAAAAATTAAAAAAATAAAAAGAGCCGTACTTTTTTATAAAAAAAATATTAAAAGGGTGATCATTCTTTACTTATCATTAAAATGATTGAGTAATTGTCTAAGAGCAACGGGTAGCGATTAGCTTTTTCAAACAATTTTTTTTAATAGAATGATAATTTTAAAAACATTGGTTGTTTATCTAGGATAGATAGTATTTTTTATTTTATTTGATTGATAAAAAAAATTATGAGTTATATTAATTATCTATAAAATTAATTAATTTAAAAAATTAAATATCTAAATTATAAAAAAAATGATTTAGTAATTACGATGAGTCTTAAATATCCACTAAATTTATTAAAATTTATTATTTGTTTGTTTAAAAATTAAATTTGCTGTGAGACTGAGTTATGCTGGATGTAAATCAATAAACACGCAGAGTAAAGTTTACTCAAAATTACTAGATTTATCCAATATTTTTAATTAAAATTATTATAAAATTTTAAATTTATACAATATAGTTTAAAATTTTGAAAATTTAGAATAAATTAATTGTTTTTAAAAAATTATGATAATTTTAATAAAGATTACTAGATTGTTATAATATTTAATTTACAATATATTTTATCCCTTTTTCAATATTTTTATAGAATTTTCTCTTATGATTTTTTTTTTTTAATTTAGAGATCAAGAGTCTAAGTCATTCTAGATTTTGATTAAATTTAATAAGTAGGTTTGATTTATAAAATCCCAAGGAATCGTGTATTGTCTTCTTCTAATGTTTCATCTCTAGTGAAGGAGATCGGGTGAAGCAGTGGTCGGCGGCAGTGGATTGATTCGGGGAAGAAGGAACATATTGTAGAGATAAAAAGAGGATGAAATGAAATGTCGAGTGGATGTAGTGGAGTGAAGAAATGAAATAGGGATTTAATAGTCCAAACTTAGATTAAATTTATTCAACTTTGGCTTTAATGATTTACAACTTAGGTTAATTAATTTCAACCTTAGTTTTAATTAAATCAATCAATTCTCTTTTAATTGATATTTCGAATAGGCTTTTCAAAAGTCTATTATTTATATCCTCGTAAACTTCTCCAATTAGCTCCGATTAAATCCCGGAAAATCTCAGAAAATTCTCAATAAATTCTATAAATTATCATATTTAACAATAGTCTCCGGCAACAGCGTCAAAAACTTATTATTTTAACCGCAAGTGCACGGTAGAGTCATCAAGTAATAAAAATATCGATTCATAGGGATTGTTGATTAAGTACTAGTCAAGTTCGCAAAGCAAATTATCTAGATGATCGAAAGTTGGTTGAATGCTTGAGAACTAGAGGACTTGAGCGCAAGAGCTTAAGAGAGAGAGCAAAAGAGAGAGTGTGTGTGAGTAAGAGAAAAAGAGAATGTGAGAGTGAGTTGACTTAAATGGAATGGTTCTAGGATTTTGGTTTCAATATGATGCTAGTTAATGTCCCTAGTACATGTTCACCTCCTTACTCTCCATGTTTACGATCTTGTAGGGATTTTAATCAAATTATCGGTATAACCCCGTGAAGATCACATCGGAGTGCTTACATCATTTCTTTCTAATGTTATTAAGTAGAAGAGATAACTTAGAAAGTCTGGTTAAAGGATTACCCTTTGTCACTAAGGGTTCCCTAGTCATACAATCTAGATTACATAAGTCACTTCCTAACATTGGAATGGTGAAAACCCTTAGAACTAAAGTTAGTTAATCTCTTATGGAGAATTACCCCCAATTCAAGGCAATTAATTTAGAAAGTCAAGTTAAACGACTACTCTCTATCACTAAGGGCTCCTCGAGCATACAATTTAGAGCAATCTCTTCTACATGGTGACAATCGTTCACATCCATATGCATAAACTTCACACACACATTACATCAAACACAAATAAGACATTACACACATGGAACAAATCATAAACACTTCATAGAATAAGAAAATTGACATATCATAGTTCATACATCAACAATCACATCACAATTACTCTGTACATCCTAGAATTTAGAGGTCTACTCCATAGTAAGAAAAATACACCCAAAAGACATGAAAAATAACATTCTACAACTCAATACATGAAATAGAGAGAAGATAATGTTAATCAATGTGTTACCGATCTTCTTAGGAGAGTCTCTTTACTCCGAATGTGGACAGATCGTCGAGATGGATGGAGATGGTGGCTATTGGGTTTCCTCCTAAGGGGAGAATCCTCTCCCAAGGAAGGGGGAGAAGCCCCCAAACCAAAGATAATTCAAAAGAAGGGTTTCTTGACTCTTTTATAGGTCCTACAGCCACGAGCACTCCACAGCATGGTCATGTTGTAGAGTGTGTTAGAAATAGGGCATGATTGTGCCCTGGGACATGGCTAGTATGAAAGAGGCACTAGGAAAATGACACAGTCATGCCTTTTTGCATGGCCTAGTTGTTGACTTGATCTGGAACCTGCTGGGCTTTCCTCAGAAGACATGACCGTGCCTGTGAGGCACGACCCATGTGGCTAGGTCTAGCACGACCTATCTATTGACCTGATCTGGAAATCAGTTGGAGGGCTTCTTGAGCAAGCATGGACGTACCTCTTAGCATAACTTAAATGTTGAGATGATCTGGGAAATTGCTGGATAAGCACGATCGTGCCTATGAGGCACAGCCTGCTTAGCTTGGATTGGCACGACCATGCCTATAGGCACGACCTTACTTGCTATTGGCTTGGAAAAGACACTACTGTACCTAAAGGCACGGCCTGCCCATTGACTCTTCTGGTGGGGGAGCATTGATGAAGCATGACCGTGCCTCACAGGCACGACCTAACCTGGCTTGGCACGACTGTGCCCTTAAGAGGCATGGTCATGCTTTCTAGTTCTACTCCCAAGCTTGCTCCAATGTATAATTTACTTCATTTTAGCTCCAAATAGCATCTTGTCAATTAAAATACAAAAAGAGCATATCTTCGAACTAATGGCGTAAAAGCATGACAATATAATGAGATAGGGTGCGATAATGTAGATTATAATTAATGAAATACAAATAGATGTGCAACAATCAATGTCTAAAAGTATATATAATCTATGCACATTAGACCTTTAGTTGACTGGACACATATTGAAAGGGCAGATCAGATGAGATCGGATCAAGCAGTAAAGGAAATCACTAGTAGAATTTGGTTGATAGACTTCGGATATTCAATGGAGTAATAGATAGATAAATACCAAAGTAGACGCATGTGTAGTAAAAGAGCCAATTTATTACTTCGCCATAAAATCGAAGTCATATCTAGTAAAAAATCAAAGTCTTTTGTCGGTATAAGAATGTGTAACCAGTTCAAAATTGGACTAATTTCGAAGTAAAAAGGTACTTTTACTTCATCGATTCTATAAAAGTATCGAAGTAGTTGATCATATACGACTTCACAGGTTATATTGATTGACGAAGTAAAAAAATATTTTTCACTTCACCAAAATTGAACAAATATACCACAAATATCTACAGAATTGAAAATGAAATCCAACTTGCATTGACCTAAATAAAGTGTTAAAACCAACAAATGAAATTCACAAATTCAAATTTGAGATATTTTTAACCAACTTGAGACATGTTTAACTTTGAGACATGTTTGGCCAACTTCACCCAAAAGTGTATCCACAAATATCTAAATATAACTCAAAATTTATATAACAACATACACGACCCTTAGGCACTCACATAGGAGTAGACAAATTCTCTTCATTCACTTTTTACTTCATCATATTGAAATTGATTGTAATACTAGTTTTGATTGATGCTGCAAACTAAAATATAAAAAGTACAATGTTAATAACTTGGGTTGAGATTTTGCTTCAATCAAACAACAGTAAACAAACCAGGATATATTTAGACTTATGACCTTAGAAATAGAAGTTCTAGAAACATTAACAGAAGTTTGAGGCTCAATGCAAAATAGCTCAATAGTTCATAAAGAAGAAATTCATGTTATGACAGTTAATAGAGATAACACTTGTAGATTCATGTTATGACAAGTATGCAGGCCTATAATTATCATTATCAAACTTTTGTTGGTCCTTCTATTAACTATAAGGTTACTGTTGTTAAATGAATTTATTCACCATAAATGGTATGAAGAAAGGAATACCAGGTCACTCAAGGCTATAACTTTGATGGTAACAAGCTCTCAAATATTTACATCAAGGTGAAAGGGATCATAACTTCAATTACAAAAAAAAAGTTATTTAGGGACAAAATTTAGCGACGAAATTATTTCGTCGCAAATTTGCGACATATTTTGCGACAAAAACATGAATCATCGCAAATTTGCAACGAAATAATTTCACCACAATTTAGCAACAAAATATTTTTTATCGCCAAATTCATTGCAATTTGGCGACAAAATCAAATATTCATCACAAATTATGTGACGAATATTTAATTCATCACAAAATCTGTGAAGAATCTGAGGATTCGTTGCAAATCTACGATGAATTATCAAATTCATCGTAGATTTGACCTATTTTTTAAATAATAAATTATTATTTTCAAAAATTGTTAATGGACCTAGAGAGCTCGGAATGATACAAAATCATATCCTATGTGTTAATATAGTTCTCCTCATCATATTTATGCCGTCAAACATAAATTTAACCCAATATATTGAGTTCAGTGAATTTTTTAACATGAATGTGTCTCAAAAATCTAAATCATATTCAAAAAATCACCACTTTATTCAAATTTATGTTTGATGGTATGAATATGATCAAGAGAATTATACAAACACATAGGAACTAGTTTTGTATTATTCTAAGCTCTCTAGGTCTATCAATGATTTTTAAAAAGATTTTATATTTTTAAAAAAAATAATTAAAATTTGCGATAAATCTGAGGATTCATCGCAAATCTGTGACGAATCTAAGGATTCATGATCCCCAATTAATCAAAAAATCAATGGTTGATCCCAAAACTATTTTTGAATCCTTCAGTAGCTATCTTAGGAGAATGTACCTATCGCCAAACATCTGGTCTGGCAGACCTGTTTGGACTTTCTGCTTAGCATCTGAC
The DNA here is from genome assembly GCA_038050645.1 of Hedychium gardnerianum. Classification (NCBI taxonomy): domain Eukaryota; kingdom Viridiplantae; phylum Streptophyta; class Magnoliopsida; order Zingiberales; family Zingiberaceae; genus Hedychium; species Hedychium gardnerianum. The sequence goes on from JBBUKS010000021.1 coordinate 2,784,443, forward strand.
CTTGACCTCCAAGACTTCCCGCTAGATGTCAGATCCTCGACCTGTCTAGACTCCTACCTGGTGTCCTCGATCCTAGGATTTTTCACCTAGTGCTCTCGCCCCCTAGGACTTCTGTCAGGTGTCCTCGATCTGTCAAGTCTTCTGCCCAATCGCCTTGACCAGGACTTCGTTGCCCAATCTCCCTGATCAAGACTTCCTGCCCAGTCCAACTTACTAGGTCTTCTTTGCCTAGCCTCAACTAGGACTTGTACCTTGCCTAAGTTTCCTTAGGAATTTCTTCTTGAGCTTTCTGCACACTTAGTCAAACTCATTAGATCATAACAACCCTTAACTTTGAACCTTTTCCATTTATTAAAATATAGGTTCGATTAACTGGTGCTTCCAGCACCAACATTGTATACAACAACAATAACAACCAAGCCTTATCCCACTATGTGAGATTGACTATATATAATTTTTTAGGTTTGAATTTGTATACATGATAAGAATGTAAAAAGGGTAGGTTCTAGTCATAAAATATGTGTTTTGTGATGAATTTGGTGATGAAAAGTTTTTGTCGCCAACTTATCATATTACATTGTATATTGCAATTCTGCGATGAATCCCGTTTTCGTCGTAGATTTGTGATAAAATCGGGATTCATCCCAGATTTGGCGATGAATCCTTTTTGTTGCAAATTTGCGATGAAATGGGATTCATTGCCAAATCTGGGATGAAAACACAATTTCGTCGTAGATTTGCTTTTGTAAATTTTGCGATGAATTTTATTTTTGTTGCAAAATTACAATGAATTTGGAGATGAAAATAAAACTCATCGCAGAATTTGTGACAAATTTACATATTTTCATCGCAGAGTTTGGTGATGACTATTTCGTGATGAAAAATTATTCGTCGTAGAGTTTGTCACAAATATTTTGCGACGTTTTTTTTTTAAAATTCATCGCAAATGACCTATTTTTTTGTAGTGCTTGCTTTACTAGAAAGTTAGCTAAATCTGATAAATGGGTTAAATCCCTTCAAAAGCAGGTAAAAGTTCTTAAGGAGGAGATTAACCTAAGTTCTTTAGTTAACCATGTTCAAGAAGGAACCTCAACTCAAGTCCAAAAACTTGAGAAAGAGAATTTCCTCTTGAAAGGTCAAGCTGAAGAACTTAAGATAATGTTGGAAAAGTTTATTTTGGGCTCTAAGAACCTAAATATGATACTTGGAACTCAAAGAGTTATGTACAATAAATCCGGACTCGGATATAAGTCTAACACTCAACATAGTACCTACATGTCTTTAGTAAATAAAAATGTTAACAAAAAGGTTCAAGCATGGCTTCCAAAATCATATCTAATCAACAACATAGGAAATAACAAATTTTGGATTTCTAAAGATCATGTTTACTATGTAAATAAACAATACCAAAGCTATGATCCAGGGGGAGGGAAAAATAAACTTGTATCCTTGATTTAGGGGGAGCAAGTTTTTTTTTTTTTTATTGTTTGACTTGCATGCTTACTTTATGCTTTAAATACCATGCTTATTTCATGCTTAACTTAGAATGGATATATAGGGAAAATATAAGAAAAAAGGTAGTTTAATATTGATGAACGGTATTGGAGAGGGTTGAGATGATAGTAGGCTAAGGAAGCTATGTCGAAGGCATGTCGAGATTGAATCATATGTGTTTTACCTAGTGCAATCGGCTTAGTGGATCTAACTAAAGCTACCTCAGTTTAATCTGAACTAGTTAGACCAAGACTTAGTACTAAGTCCCTTGGGTGAGATGTTTTGGAAAAACTTTATCTTATGTACATTGTGACTCACCACAACCTGGAAGTTTATTCTAAAAACACTTCTTTGAAGAACCCAAAGCTAAGTTTTAATCTAACACAAAGATCAAACTACCTTAGATAAATCATGATAAAATTAAGCATCCCTCAAAACTCATAAGATTACCATGTTTGAAAATTTAGAATAAGTGAGAAGCAAATATAATATAAAAGACAACTTGTAATCTCATGAACACATAACTTATGTAGGAACTTAAAAGTTTAAATTAAAGGATGTTGGATAGTGGTTGCTCTAGACATATGACCGGAGATCATCAAAAATTTATTCAAGAACTTAGGATTAGTAGTCTTCGGAAACAATGAAAAATTTAAGGTAATTGAGTCAAGTAACATTGAACTTAAGTCTAACTTTATTATTCGCATAGTTTTACTTGTTGATAATTTTGATTTTAATTTACTGAGTATTAGTCAATTGTGTGACATTGGTTATGTAGTAGAATTTCAATCAAATGAATGCTTAATTAAAGGCTTTGATATAACTCTAAAAGGAATAAGACAACAACATCTACACAATTAATCTACCTAGCTCTTCACTTAAGTGTCTTTTTACACAACAAGAGAAAATTTGGTTGTGGCATAGGAGACTGGGCCATACCCATTTTAGGAATGTATCAAGACTAAGTAAAAGTGAACTAGTTAAAGGTTTACCTAAATAAAGAAATCTTGAAAACAAAGTGTGTAATGCTTGTAAACGAGGAAAACAAACCAAATATACACATAAACTAACTAATCAACATCGAACAAATTCAATTCTTGAACCACTACACTTAGACTTGTTTGATACACATGGAACCAAATCATTAAATGGAAAGCAATACTATTTAGTAATAATTGATGATTTTTCTAGATTTATATGGGTAAAATTTCTAAAACATAAAGATGAAACACTAGAACAAATCATTAACTTATGTAAATTATTAGAAAATAAAAAGACATAAAAATTAAAAGAATTAGGAGTGATTGATGTGCGTAGATTATATATATTTTTAGACACTTTATGATGCACATCTACTTACATTTCATTGACTATGATCAACATTATCGCATCCCATTTTATCATATTGCCATGCTTTTTTACTCCATTTTGTTCGGAGATCTGTTCCTTATTTATTTTCATTGATAGGGCGCATTTTAGAGCAAAACAGAGCTTAAATATAGAGCTGAGCAAAAAATAGAGCAAAAGGTACAGGAAAAAGCAGAGCAGCCAAGGCCAAGGCCATGGCCGTGCCATCCAGGCACGATCGTGCCTCAACCCTAGTAGGAACCAAGGCCACGACCATGCCTAGAGGCACGGTTGTGTGAGACTCCTAGAAGATCTCAGCCAGGGGTCATGCCTTGCCTCTTGTATCTCCTCAGGCAGGGGCCATGCCATCCAGGCATGGTCGTGCCTCTAGCTAGCTGAACCTCAGCCTCTGGCCATGCCTTTTAGGCACGACCATGTGTCTAGAAGACAGGGGCCGTGCCCTCTGCCTATAAAAGGGGATTTTTTCCCCTTTGTGAAAGAGGAGGGTTTTCATCCCTTCAAGGGAACCCATAAGGTCCATCCACTACCCTTTTCTAGGGCTCTCCACCGATGATTCGAGGTCATTTTCTCCGCTCAGTCCATCATCCAAGCAAGGAGAGCGCTCCCGAAGATAAATATTTCATCTAACTAAGCATTTCTTCCCCCTTTCTTTAGATTAGGGTGTAGAATGTTTACTTTCTTGTCTTCATGCTTTTTCCCCTTGTATATGGAGTAGATACTTTACATTCTAGGGTTAGAGAATAACTATAATGTAATTGGTGATGTATGAACTATGGATATGCCAATTTTTTTATTTCTATGAGATGTTTACTACTTGTTCTTGTGTATTGTGCCTACTACATGTTTGATGAAATATGTATATGACTAATGCATGTAGATATGAAGGATTTGTTCTTATTTTAAGATTTCTACTACACCGAATAATCTGAAGATCCATAGTGACAAAGAATACTCATTCAATCGAACTTACTATGCCCTTAGTGACAAAGAGCATCGATACTTACCCACTTCTAGGGTCAAAAGACCTTGAAATAGGGACTGATCCTTTGCTACATAAGCGTAAGTATGGAGAATAAGGAGATGAACATATTCTAGGGACATTATCTAGCATCATAGTGAAACCAAAATCTTAGAATCGCTTTCCAAACCAATTTTCCTAACTCTCTTGCAATCATTGCTTCTTGGACCTTGACCTCTCACAATCTCTCTCCCTCTCTCTTTCTTAAGTTCACAAGTTTTCACCAACAATTCAATTAGACTAGCTACTTGCTTCATAGACTCACTAGTGTGTTAGTCCTCAGTCCTTGTGGGATCGATAATCTTTTATATTACTGATGATGTAACCGTGCACTTGTGAGAACGTAACTAGTTTTTAGCATCGTTGCCGGGGACTATAGAGATTAACATTAGTGATAAGTGATTTAGTCAGCCTAGACATTTCTTTCCTCTTTTGTTAATAAAATATGCATTTTACTTATTTGTGAATAATTTTGCTTACACTATACATAATCTAAAAATATTACAATTTTATTTTCATATATACATAGACAAAAAATACTACATTTTTGTTTACTTTCATATACATAATCCAAAATAGTGCAATTCCACTTACATATATTTTTGTTCATAATAGTACACAGACCTTTGAAAGAATATGCTGCTCCCAAGTCTACAAGAAAATTGAGTCTTATTGTACCTCCACAAATTCAGGCTCGCAACTTTATACTGAATTCGATATTTATTTCCAAAATTCAAGAAGTTTAGTTTGGTGGGTCAAATTCTAAAAATCCCTATCTACATCTGATGGAATTCTACAGCTACTGCAGTGCATTGAAATATAAAGGGGTTCCTGCAGATGCTGTTTTATTATTGGCCTTTCTCTTCAGCCTCAAAGACACAGCCAAAGCTTGGTTAAATACTCTGTAACCTAAAAGTATCACCACTTGGGAGGAATTAGAGCAAAAAATTTTAAATAAGTATTTCCCCTCAAGAAAGATAATTGATCTGAGAAATCAAATTATGAACTTTGAGCAAGAAGATGGAGAGTCATTATGTTAAGCATGGGATAGATACTTGACCCTACTACAATAATGTCCACATCATGGGTTGGAAGAGTGGTTGATAATCCACATATTCTATATCAAGACTTAGTTGGATTTAGCAGCAGGAGGCTCTATGATGAATAGAAGTCTGAAGGAAGCATATGATCTGATTGACTAGGTAGTAATGAACCTTAATGAATGGTCAGGAGATAATTTGATGACTCCCTTACTAAGAATCCTTGAGGTGCAAAACAATGGGCCATATGAAAACTTTGAGCAACAGGACGACATAGTGGAGAAACTGCCACCTTGGTGTAGTAGATCCCTGAACCAAATGATAAACGGATTGACTACTTCAACTGAGACATATTTTGATGGGGATTGCGAAGAAGTTTTATGGAAAGAAGGGGATGTTCTTCAAGAAGTGCTCTAGCACACACTAGAGGCAAACTTGATGTATGGAAGGATGGGAGTTCAAAATGATGAGTTTGAAGAATTTGTGCAAAGATTGGATGAAGTTCATGGATTAACTCTAGAGTGTGAGCAGATAAAGGCATTGTAACCGACCTCAGCTGTGCTAGAAATTATGCCACCTTAAGTAGAACTCAAGTCTTTACCCTTTAATCTAAGATATGAATTTCTTGGGCTAAATTCTACATTTTCAGTTATTGTTAATGCAAGCCTAAATGAAGCAGAGACAAGAAAAATGATCAAAGAGCTGAGTTTGCACATGAAGATAATTGGATATACCATCGATGACATCAAAGGAATTAGCTCTGCTCTGTGCATGCATAAATTTTTGTTACAAGATGACCATAAAGGTTCAGTTGAACATCAAAGAAGGCTAAATCCTAACATGAAAGAGGTAGTCAGAAAAGAAGTGCTCAAATTGTTGGATGCGAGGATCATTTATCCCATCTCGGATAGTCCGTGGATAAGCCCAGTGCATGTAGTTTCAAAGAAAGGAGGGATTACAGTGGTTAGGAATGAAAACAATGAGTTAATTCCAATTAGGACAGTTGCCAGGTGGAGAATGTGCATTGATTATGGGAAGTTGAACAAAGAGACTAGAAAAGATCATTTTTCTCTTCCCTTCATCGATCAAATGCTTGAAAGGTTGGCCAAGCACTTATATTTCTGCTACTTGGATAAGTATTCTGGATTTTATCAAATCCCTATACACCCTTAAGATCAGGAGAAGACTACCTTCACATGCCCATATGGAACTTTCGCTTGTAGATGAATGCGAGGTGTATGATGGTCATTTTCTCAGATTTGATAGAAGACATAATGGAGGTCGTTATGGATGATTTTTTAGTGTATGGGATGGACTTTGACACATGCCTATTGAATATTTCAAGAGTCTTATGAAGATGCGAAAAGGTAAACTTGGTCATGAATTGAGAAAAGTGTCACTTTATGGTCAACGAAGGAATTATTCTAGGACATAAAATTTCTGAACAAGGGATTGAAGTTGACAAGGTGAAGTTTTTTTTGGTTGAAGCAATTGAGAAACTTCCCCCACCAATCAATGTGAAGGGTATAAAAAGTTTCTTAGGCCATGCAGGATTCTATCGATGTTTTATAAAAGACTTTCCCAAAATCTCTAAACCGTTGATAAATCTACTATTAAAAGATGCAAAATTCTATTTTAACAAAAATTGCTTAGAGGCCTTCAACAAGATCAAAAGTGCTCTCATAACCGTTCTCATAATCCAAGCACCAGATTGCGGACTTCCCTTTGAGATCATGTGTGACGCTAGCAATTTTGCTATAGGGGTAGTATTGGGACAAAGAAAGGATAAGAAATTGCATGCTATCCACTATGCTAGCAAGACCTTAGATGATGCCTAGATAAATTATGCCACTACTGAAAAAGAATTATTGACAGTCGTCTTTGCATTCGACAAATTCATATCATATTTGGTAGGATCAAAGGTGATAGTCTATACAGATCATGCAACCATTCGATATCTGCTTAGCAAGAAAGACACTAAACCATGGCTCATCAAATGGATATTTCTCCTTCAAGAATTGGATTTAGAGATCAGAGATAAGAAAGGTGAAGAAGATGTGATAGCAGATCATTTGTCTAGGATATACCAAGATGGGAAAAGAAAAGTTGGGGGCGATTTACCCACTAATGATTTTTTTTCAAGATGAGCATCTCTTATCCCTCTCCAGCGTGAATATACCATGGTATGCTGATTTTGCAAACTATCTTCCTAGTGAGGTTCTTCCGTTAAATCTTACTGCCCAGTAGAAAAAGAAATTCTTTGCTGATGTCAAATATTATGTATAGGATAAACCCCTCCTTTACAAGAAGTGTGGTGATGCAATCTACCGAAGATGCGTACCTAAGGATGATACAAAGGAAATTTTAATCAGTGTCACTCCTCATCTTATAGTGGACATCTTGGAGATGAAAAAATGACAACCAAAATTTTGCAAGCTGGATTTTTTTGGCTCCATATATTTAAAGATGCCCGAGAATACATTCTATCTTGTGATCGTTGTCAGAAAACAAGTAATATTACTAAGCGACATGAGATGCCTTTGAACTATATTCTTGAAGTCGAGCTATTTGATGTATGAGAAATAGACTTCATGGGGCCATTTCCTACATCATGTGGAAATAACTATATTCTAGTTGCAGTAGACTACGTGTCTAAATGGGTGGAGGCAATAACTTCCCCTACTTGTGATTCTAAGACAGTTATCAAGATGTTCAAAAAGATAATCTTCCCTCGATTTAGAGTCCCCAGATCGGTCATAAGTAATGGAGGATCCCATTTCATTGAAAAGTAGTTTGAAACCCTACTCAAGAAATATGGGGTGAGCCACAAAATTGCAATGTCGTATCATCCACAGACAAGTGGGCAAGTAGAAATTTCGAATAGAGAGATCAAAAGTATATTGAAAAAGACAATATCTATGACAAGGAAGGATTGGTCTCTAAAGTCAGATGATGCTTTACGGGCCTATTGAACTGCTGATAAGACCCCAATTGGAATGACACAATTTCGGTTAGTCTATGAGAAACCCTGCCATCTTTCGGTAGAGTTAGAGCATAAGGCGTATTGGGAAATATAAAAACTCAATTTTAATTTAAAGTTAGCCAGAGAGAAAAGAAGACTACAACTTAATGAACTGGATGAGTTAAGAATGGACGCCTATGAGCACGCAAAATCTTATAAGGAGAGAACAAAGAAATGACACGATAGACACATTATGCGGCGAGAATTCCAAGAAGGGGATCTTGTTTTGCTATTCAATTCGAAATTATAACTTTTTCCCGGAAAGCTAAGATCTCGATGGACGGGACCTTATAGAATTCAAAAAGTATATCCTTATGGAGCAGTCGATATTTGGAATAAGGAATCAAGATCTTGCAGGGTGAATGTGCAGCGATTAAAGAGATATTTCTTGGGAATGAAAATTAAGGAAGTTGAAAGACTTTATTTTTTTGAACCCCATCTCCTAGAAGATGACAATCAGGGGTCGAGCTCGTGATCTTAAATGAGCGCTTCTTGGGAGGCAACCCAAGGGTTCACTTTAGATGTAATTTTTAGTTTCTTCATTTTTATCTTTGTTTGAGTTTTATTCTTTGTTTTTATTTTTTTTGTAGGTTTATCGGCTCAATGAGCTGGCCGTGGAGTTTCCACGGGCGTGGAGGACCAATGAAGGGAAAAGAACCTAAGGCAGGGTCCTAGGAGAAGAAGTAGGACTTGTGGGGTTTTCCTCACATGGCTATGTCCCTCAACACAGAGTTATGCTCCTCCATCAGCAAGGAGTCAAGCACGGGAAGTGTTCCTCAACACACGACCATGCTCCCCCATCAGTAAGGAGTCAAGCATGGGTCGTGTCCCTCAACATACGATCGCGCCCCTCTAACAAAAGCTTCTCAAGCTCGAGCCGTGCCCTGAGGCACAGTCGTGCCCCTCGAACAAGAGCTTCTCAAGTCCAAGCCATGCCTAGAAGCACGACCATGCCCCTGGTTTAGTGAGAGCTCAAGCCACGATCATATTTTTCACACACGACTGTGCCCCTTCTCTTCCCATTCAAAAAAAAAAAAAACTCAAACCACGGCCGTGTTTTCCTAACACGGTCGTGTGGAAGACCCGTGGGTACCCTAGGGCATGACCATGTACTATTCACACAACCGTGCCACCATAACCCTCTTTCCCTTTTCCCCCTTTCCCTTTCCTCTTCCACCTCCATCAAGCCCTTCTTCCACTCTTACTCTCTCATCTACATCTCACCACTTAACAATCTCTCATCCTCACCCCTCTTCCCTAGAAAGGGAGCATTTTCCCTTTCTTCCCCAATCATCTCCACTAGACTGCCTCAAGATGTTGAAACATCTTAGAAAAAAATTTGGCTCCCAAAAAGTAGGTGCATCGGAAACAAGGGCAAAGGCAAAGAAAAGGTCGCATTCAAGGATGAACCAAAGGCATGCTATGAAGGAATCAATAGCAACTTCAGTATTCTCTTTGAAAATGATGAACAAAAATATCATTTTGATTTTTTTTTAAATCGCCCTATTACTTGCACGAAATATGTAGACTATGATACTTTAGATGCTTTAAGTTTCACAAATGATGTTGAATGGTTGTTTAGTAGAATCGGATGGAATGACATTATGAAAATGAATTACCCAATGTATCCTAGGATCATTTTGGAAATTTTAAATTCTATCAATTTCCAATACAGTAACCATGAGACAAAAGAAATTTCATATCGGTTGTTCAATGACAACTATATTTGGGCACTTGATGACATCAATGATGCTTTTGATTTTCCACACGAGAAACCCTAAGGAGTTTTAAAAGTTCAGAGATATGGCAAGCACTTGGGCGGGGGGGGGGGGGGGGGGGGGGGGGAG
>JBBUKS010000021.1:2845828-2859495 GCA_038050645.1 Hedychium gardnerianum
CGAATTCTCCCTTAGAGGTTGCTAGCACAACCTAAGTCTTCTCCAAAAGGTGAAAGAGTGTTAGTGTGGATACGCATTGAGGCACGTACACTTGAACGTGCAAGAGATCCGACACACCTTGGACAAACAGGATAAGCGAATGACACGCAACAAAGGTATACCCTATTAGATATGACCTTATTTTGTATATTTAACTTGTATGAATTTTTCGCATGGATCACGGAAGGGATCCTATTTTTTCGCAGCGATTTGATTTTGTCGCATAGGATCCCCAACAACCTACTACTTTCATCGACATCAAGAGTGAGTCTTTTACTAAGGAGTCACATATCTTTTCTTGCATTCAGATTATCTTTGATTTTTTCGTTGATATCCATCACTGTATTTATTAGATTATCAAAAGCATTCTTCTCAATATGCATTACATCGAGATAATGATGAATCAAATAATAAAAACCAATATGGTAAATCTCAAAAATATACTCTGTTTAGTTCATTTATGTGTACTTTCATATTCATATGTATCATGTGGCTCTTCAATAACAGATGAAAAGTTAAGCACTCGCCACTAAATATGTTCACCTGTTAATCTCAATGGAGGAAGTGTTCTTTCAATTCTATTTTTAGTGAATTCATCTTTATTCCTTCTGAAATTATGATTTGGTGGTAAAAGTTATCTATGACAATCAAAATAACTCGGCTTCTTCCCATGTTTCAATCTGATTGACTTTTATCTCTCCATACATATTGGGTATCCTAAAATCCATGCAGGACTCCAACCTAATAGCACACTATAAACTAGAAAGTCATTTATGGTCCAAAGAAGAGTAGCCTTCATTATAAATATTTGATTAGTATGAACATCATATGTAGGAAAACTTTCATCCCATAGTTGCTTCAGCCATGTAATCAGTGGTTGCATATAAATATCTATTAACTTCTTTGAATTTTTTGGGCCAAGCACAACCAATGTTAAAAGCATATAGGGTGTCTTCATGCACATCCCAGGTGGAAGATTATATGGAATTAAGATAACTGGCCAACAAGAATAATTTCTTCCTAATTTGCCAAATGGAGCAAATCCATCAGCATAGAGACCTAATCTAATGTTTTGAGTCTCTTTTGCAAATTCCATATATGTTTAATCAAAATTTTTTCATGCCTCTGCATATGATAGATGACACATTAGCCCCTCTTCTATTTGATGATTTGCATGTCATGTCATGTGTTTAGCAGTTGCCTTAGATGCATAAAGTCATTGTAACCTAGGAGTTAAAGGCAAATAAAATAATTGACTGCATGATTTACGTCGTTGTTGACTCCTTCTGGTACTCTTGTACCTATCTTGATTACAGAATTTACAAATATCTACATCTACATCTGCATCATCTCCCCAATATAACATACAATCATCTCTGCAAACATCAATTCTTTCATATGTTTTTTCATACCGTAAAAATCATTGGGCAGTATGTGATCACATGGCAAGCCTCTCCAATAACTTGAACAAAATCATTAAAATAATCTTGTGACATATTATGCTCTGCCTTGACATTCAACAGTCTTGTGGTGAGAGGTAATTTAGTGTGACTGTCACAACCAACCCATAATAGTTTATCTGTAGCACTCAACACTTCATGAAATTGGAGATATACTTCATTATTTGCATTTTCATCAACAACTGATACTTGTACCTCTTCCAACGGTGATGCATAAGTAGTAAACATTTGCTCACCTATTGGAGGACAACTAGAACTTGCACCATTTGGTTCAAAAATCAAATTCGGACCCGCTACATCAAATATCATTCTCTGATATGGATTTAATTGATCATAATGACTCTGATCCCCACTAACCGAGACTTGTATGTTGTCCATAATCCTCATCAGATATGAACGATTCGCCATGACATGTCTAATTATAGTAATTGGCGGTAAAATCAAATCTACAAATATGTTCTAAAACTTTATTGCGGTGTAAATATTTATCATTGTGACACTTTCTGTATGAACATCTTATCTTATTACCATCCATATACTGAACATTACTAGGCAAAATTAAAAAATTGTTCCAACCTAATCATAAACTCATCAGTTAAGCCCTGACGTCCAAGTAATTTTTTTTATACATTCAACTTCTTTCATTATGCATTTTTTCCATTTCAAATTTATTACAACATTAATGAAAACTACTAGACAATACACTAATGGTCAATATGTACTTAGTTCATATACAAATAGAGAAACACATATAGCAAAGAAAATTAAAACATAAGATAGTACAGTAATGAAAACATTAGACTATAGTACACTAATAATCAATATGAGTGTAGTTAGGTATACTTAACAAAGGTCAACAAAGATGAATATCTCTCAAAACACGTCAAATATAGACCTGCACAAATAATATTACAAAATCAACAATCAAATTTAAAAATCGACAAACAAATATATGTGTGGGCTCTTGGCCAATAACAAACCATATCTCGCGACCAACCTGTGGCTAGCGACTAGCTAGGGACAACCCTGGGCAGTCGCGGATAGTCACGTACAATCATGGGAAGTCCTGTACAGTTATGGAAAGCCAAGAGTAGGAGTTGCGTCCAGCCATGGCCGGCCAAGGTTGATCAAGGCCGACTAAGGCTAGCCACAGTCGAGCAAGGCTGACCACGACTGGAAAAGGCCACCCAAGGATGGCCAAGGCCATAGAGGCTTCAACCCAGCGGCCAGCCAAGGCCAGGTGCGATCGGTCGGCCGTTAGGCAAGATCTATTGCGACTGCGGTTAATTGCGATCGGCAGCGACCGCCCGCGACCGGCCAAGGCCGGCCGTGCCCACTCATCGGAGAGGAGAGTAGGGGGAGACGGATCGGAGCTTACCAGGTGGTGATGGTCGTCATCGAAGATTGCCTCCACCAACCGCCAGCCACCGAGAGAGAGGGGAGGAGAGTTAGGGTTAGGGGGGAATTGAGTTGAGTTTTTTGATTTTAGGGTTAATTTGGCGACGAAATTTTTTTCATCCCTATATTTATCGCTGATTGGTGATGAATCCATGGATTCATCGCCAAATCTGTGAAGAATCTGTGGATTCATCATATATTTCAAAAAAAATTAAAAAATATATGTCCGAAGCCCGTTGATAGAGCTAGAGAGCTCGGAATGACATAAAACCAGTTCCTATGTGTTCATCTAGTTCTCTTAATTATAAAAATGTCTTCAAACATCATTTTGACACAATATATTGATATCAGTGATTTTTTGAATATATCTTAAAAATCTAATTCTTGTTCAAAAAATTACTGCTTTCAATATATTAGGTCAAATTGATATTTGAGGACATTTATAGAATCAGGAGAACTCTACGAATACATAAAAACTAGTTTTGTGTAATTTTGAGGTCTATATATCCATTAACGCGCGTCCGCATTTTTTTATTTTATTTATTTTTTTAAAATCTATGACCAATCCACAAATTCGTTGCTAATCTGCGATGAATCCATGTCTTCGTATAGTTATTTTGATTATATAAATGTCCTCAAATATCAATTTGACCTAATATATCGAAAGTAGTGATTTTTTGAACATGAATTAGATTTCTCAGATAGATTCATGTTCAGAAAATCATTGATATCAATATATTTGGTCAAAATAATATTTGAGTGCATTTTTATAATCAGGAGAACTAGATGAACACAAATGAACTAGTTTCGTGTCATTCGAAGCTCTCTAGGTCCATCACCCGACTTCTGACATTTTTTTTAGAATCTGGGACGAATCTCATGATTCGTCCCAGAATCTAGGACAAATTTCGAGGACTTGTCCCTGATTTTAGGGACGAATCTTGAACTCGTCCCTGATTTATAAAAATATTATAAATAATAATTATGAATTTAGGAAATTCTACGATGAATTTTTAATTTATCATAAATTCTGTAATGAATAACGAATTTGATGCATAATCTGCGACGAATAAAATATTCATCACAAAATCTGCAATGAATAAAATATTCGTCGTAAAATCTGCGACAAATATGTATTTCATCATTGAATATTAATTTTCATCGCTAAACTATAATTAAATTTGTGATGAAAATTAATTTGTTGCTAATATGTGATGAAATTCTTTCGTTGCTAATTTCATTGTTAATTAGCAACAATTTATATTTTTATCGTAAAATTTGTTGCAAATTTGGGAGAAATTTTTTTTGTCACAAATTTTATCCCTAAATGATTATTTTTTTTGTAGTGAAATTTTAGTTCGCACTGCTCCCAAGTTGCAATGCTCTCCGGAGGAAGTGATGAAAATCAAATCGTGGCTTTGTCTCTTAATGAAAATGAGAATAGCATGAGTCTTATTGCTTTTGCAAAAATCCCTTTCTATTTTGACATTGCATAGATTTTCAAAAAATTTGCCAAGTGTAGATTTGGATCTTCCATGGGAGTTCCACCAAATTGGCATTGTTGAACCATACGTATCAAAGCTGGCTTTAGTTCAAAATTGTTTGTCTCAATTGTAGGTCTTACAATGCTAGATCTCAGCCCTATCAAATTTGGGACTACATAATCTCCAAGTAGTCGATTATTGTTTGCTATAACAAGGTTTTCGGGTGTCTGATTTTGATCCATTATTCTTTGCTCAATTAGTCTTCGATGAAATGTTTGATCGATTTCTGAATCAAATGGAAATAAATCTCTTAACCTTGTGGTCCTTTGCATGAACTGAATTTTTATTCCTGAAAAAGGAAAAGAAACAATGCTAAGAAATGTGAAAAACAAATGCAAATGCAAAACAATAAAGAAAAATAGTCTAATCTAATCAATTTGTAATTCACTAATATTAAACTAAATTATTCCCCGGCAACGGTGCCAAAAACTTGATGTGTGCCAATCCGCAAGTGCACGGAATGTCATCAAGTAATAAAAGATCGAATCCATATGGAATGGTGATTAAGTACTAGTGTACTAAGCAAATGCAATCATTTAGACTAATCATGGGTTTGGATTGTGAAAGAGCAAAAGATCCTAGAGAAGAAATCAAAGAATTAGGTGAGGAGAGAGGGAGAATTGAGCTAAAGTAGAGAAAGGAAGGAAAGAGAGTGATCTGAGAGAAGTTGATAGAAAAAATGATTCTAGGACTTCAGTTTCATCTATATAATTGTAAACACTAAATATATATTTAGTTTTCTATCCTCAATGGTTGTTTATGTAGGTAGACTATCCTATGTATCTGATGTGAACTTTTGGAACTACACCAGCGTTTTCATTTCAATTAGTTGTCTACTTTTAGAGCGATAGAGTTGAGGGGTTGCTTTTCTAAGGAGATCCCAATCACATGATTTCACAATCTCCGAGATGCCTCCTCCTACTATATGGCGATGAATTGGAACTGATCCGTTAAGATCTATGATAGCCTATTACTCCTCGTGGCATATTGATCTACTTTCGTAGGCGACTCTCCACGTCTCGGGGTTCTACGAGTTAGAGGATTGGGTTCTCCTTTCGATTCATCCCTAAATTCTCATGGCATACGAATCTTGTGCTTTTGGCATCAAGATTGTGTTCAAATAGTAGATCCGGATCACAAACATACATATCATTGAACACGAATAATTCAAACTCTGTAGATTAAACAAGTAGTGTCTACATATCAATAAGGCTACTCCCTAATCCTAGAATCAAGAGTCTACTCCATGAATTTGGAGCTATAACCAGAAAATATCATGAATACAAGTTGCAATTAAGATAATTCAGAAATGAGAAAGAAAAGCTTAGTCTTGATGTAATGGATCATCTCTGGTTGCTCTCCGATCTAAATTCTGGGCATTGAGGCTTCGAAATCTCCTTCAATCTGCTCTCCAAAGACTTCTTGGGGCCCTTGGATGACACCCAATCGAGATCCCCTCCTTAGATCTGAAATCTATCTTTTATACTGAAGTTCCAGGTGCCCGACACAGGCCGTGCCCGCTAGCATTACCCTCCCCGTGTCGGGCGCTGTGGCTACTGGTGGGCGGTGACACGGGCCATTCAGGATGGCATGACCCTCTATGGTGAAAATCAGGGATCTTTACAAGTTTGGGACGACCCCTCGTGGCCCCCGCTGGAAAGGCGTGGTGAACTCCAAGGCGATTGAAAAATTTGGCATGACCCATGTTGAGTGCTGTAAACTCTTTAGAATTGGGCACGACCCATGCCGGTGGGCATGAGCAATCCATGGTGGCTGCTGGAGAGGCTTCATACTTGGGCATGACCCGTGTCGGTTGGCTCGACCCCCCCCTTTGCTTTGGTAAATTTGGTCGCGACCTCACCAATTTGGCCACGGTCCATGGCAGCTATTCTTCCTTTGGAAAGCTTTTTTTAACCCCATTTTGACTCCTTTTCGCTCCCTATCAAGGAAAATGAACAAGAGCAGCTCTTCGAACTAGAAAAATATCAAAATAAAGTATGAATAGGTGAAAATTTGGAATATATGCACAAGACATGGGATAAATTGTGTATCAAACTATGATAAAAGCCCTATATGAAATACACACGTCACCCATGAAAAGGAAAAAAAAAATCAAATAGAGATGGAAACTAAGCTCCATAAAATATGATATGATTGCAGACGCATATGAGAGAAGAGAAGAATGCACCTATACACCGCCATTATATTGCAATCACAATTGCAATCAGTGTGAAGGGCAACAAACTAATGCGAGCAAGAGAATGAGAATGGGGCATGGAGCTTGACTTATACATGCTAACTAGTTCTAGACAATATAAGGACAATAGCGTTTGTAAAAGAACTCATTCGAATTGAAAAAGGTTAATTCATAGTGTGAGGTAGACACAACTTTACGAGGGATCTGATCTATCAGAAGCATATCTAATTAGAAGTAAAGAAACACTCACAAACAGCCATTCAATCCATCAAAGAGGGAACAAAAGGAAGCCCTAGTTTCCATGCGAAACTAGAAGGAAGTGATACCAATGCAAAAGCTAGACAGATCAAATAGAAACTTACCAAAATAGAAGATGGATCGAAGAGGCAGCTACCACTAGCCATGTAGGAGACAAGCACCCTTGAAGAGGAGGAGCTCATGACGAAATCATGGTGATGAGGATGAGAGGATCAACTTGGGTAAAAGTTTGCCAAATAGGAAATTCTAAACCTAACAAATTATTAAATTTTAGGCCCCTTTAGGAAGTGGGCCTGAAGCGAGCGCCTCCTGGGCCTCACCTCAGGTCCGAGCCTGCTTTCTATTGGTATAATTGTACATCAAGTGGTTATTTACTAACTTTAAGTAATGAAAATAATAAATAAAAAAATAATTAGAGTAAAAAAATAAAGTAAGTTAGAGTATAAAAAATAAACTAAGTAAAGTAAATATTAGAAATTGACTAAGTAAACAACAGAAATGAACTAAGCAGAAAAAATAAACTAAATTGCAGAAATATACTAAGTTGAATAGAAATTAGACGAACATAAATAAATGTTAAATTGGTTGTGTACTAGAGGGGGGGGGCATGAATAGCACAGATAACAAATTTGGCTACTTTGGATTGTTACTTTTGAATGAACGCAACGAAATTAAAAATAAGAAATACAAGTAATGCACCATAGAAATAAACACACCACATACATAAAGACACACAAATTTAACATAGTTCATAGCCTCTAAGCTATTACTCCATAGTCCTAGAGTCCTTACTGAATAATCCACTAACTTTCTTCTTTTTGACCTCAATAAAGGTAGAAGAAATCTATTACAGTATAGTATTTAATAATCTTAATAGATGATATAAATTTAAAGAACAAAACATTGATAAAAATATGAATATAAAATTCTATAGAGATTTTTGCAAGAGCAAGATCTGAATCTCCTAGAATCGTTAAGTGCTGATCTTATCTTCTAATCATAGATTGGAAGAATGATAAAAAACTTATATACAGACCAAGATCCTCCCAACTGAGAGCTTGAGCATTGAAAATAATAAGAATATTCATAGAGCAATGCAATAGAGATGGGCCAAAAACCCTGTTTAGATCTGTGTATGTGCAAACATTGCAATCTCTTTCAATTGATTGTTCATGCTCCATCAATTGATTGATCACTTTGATCTTAATCCCGATAATTTTTGGTAGGTTGAAATCTTCAGGATCATCCAAACCATATTCTAATTTTACCTTTAGTTGACTATTTACTCCTCCAATCTTGCTATTGAAGAGTCGACTTCTAGAATAGACTCTTAGGCTTTTTGTTTAATATGAAATTTAGTAGCTGACTCCCCGAGTAGGTTGTCCAATATTATGTTCCCATTAAAAATTCATTAGTCGGTATTCCAAATTGACATTTCAATATTTTATTTGCTTCTAGAATTCATTAATTGATTCATCAAATCGACTGTTCAACATTGTGTTTAATTTAGTGTGAAACTTCGAATTCAAACAAATTGTGATTTTGATCAGTCGACTATCCATGCACAACATTCGACCTCATATAAAATCACAACCTCAACAATCATTTGTGGTATCAATTAGTCGACTTCAACAGTCCACTTAGTCGACTAATCCTATACCACAAATTTAGACATTTAAATTTATGATTTCGATACTCCTTGTGCAATAGTTAACATTACCTCAGTATCAGTTGGCTAAGACACCATGACTCTCTTGATGGAATCACCCATGAATATATGTTGCATGTTTTGGATTTAGGAAAAAAAATATTGCTGTTTTGGAGAGTTATTAATACAATCTAACCAAGCATGTGTTTTGCATAATTTTGATGTTTAGACCATGTTTAAGTTATTTATTGTGAACTTATGTATGTCTCAAGTGTGTAGGAGTAGATGACTTAACAAGTTGGATGGAAGTCCTAGCTGGCATGAAATATTGGATGTCAGGTAGATGGACATGGATGGAAGTCCTAGCAAGCATGAGATGTTAGATGCTAGGCATATATACATGGATGGAAGTTCTAGTAGACATGAGATGTTATATGCTATACAGATAAATATAGATGGAAGTCCTAGTAGGCATGGGATGTTAGGCAAATGATTATGGTGGAAAACTTAACAAACAAGGAGTGTTGGATGCTAGGTGGAGAAAGTCCAATAAGGATCTTAGAGAGGAAAATCTTGAGTGATGAGGCTCTAAGAAGAGGAAGACTTAGAGTAAAAATACTCCATGCACGGAAATCCAGTTGCCATGGAGGCCTTCTAACATTATGTATATTTCTAATCTAAGTGCTTTGAGTTACTGTAACCCCGGGATGAGTATAGTTTTAGAGTAGGTGGACTTGGCTTGTAGAGGGGTTGAGTCATAATGCCTCAGTCAATTAATATTGAGGTAACAGTCACAAATTGCATAGGAGTATGCAAACCTCTAATTCAAATAAGTTTGAATTCATGTTATGAGATTAGTCGACTGTATGGACTGTGGGAGTCAACTGATCAATACTATGAATGACTATTGAGATTGTGATTTGTATGCAGTCGTCTATTGTGCACATATAGTTGATTGATGGAAACCACAATGTATTTGAATTCATGATTTAGCATGTAAGTGAACAAAATGTTGGCAGTCGACTGGTGGAGTCAATTGATGAATTCTAGAAGAGAACAAAATGTTGGATGGTTGACTAATGAATTTTGAAATTGAATAAGAGATTGAACAATCAATTGGACTAGTCGGCTGATGAATTTTAAAATTGAATAAAAGATTACACAATCGACTTGGGAAGTCAAATCATCAACAACACAGTCAACTATGGGAGCATATTGTCAATTGGAGACAAATAAGAAGGTGATCTAGTCGATCGTTAGGACTTCAACATACTATAAATCGGCCATATATAATAAAATCAAAGTGACCAGTCGATTGTTGAAGCATGAACAATTGACTAATGACAAAGTTTATAAAAGAAGATGTTGCATTCACATAGGTAAGGGTTTTTTGCATTAACATTTTTTCAAAGGCATAATTTTGAAGTGTTTTTCTAGCCATCTTTTGCGCAAAATTTTATTGCTCTTAATGATTAATCATTTTGTTAGGAGGATCTTGATTGACAGTGTTTGCACTCCTAGTCTGCAATTAGAACAAGGAATTAGAAAACAATAGTGACACATCTTCCTCAAGGAGGCAAATCTCATGAGGAATATTATGAGAAAGGGCAGGAGGTTCAATAGGAAGCAACCTAAGGATCTCTCCAAAGAAGCAAGGAGAGAAGGTAAAAGTAAAATTAATTCAAAATGAAAAATAATGTGGTATGTTTTGGGTGTAATGAGAAGGGACATTTCAAGGTGGACTATCCATAACTTAAAGATTTAGAGTGGAAGAAGAATATGAAAAAAATCCCTAAAGGCAACGTGGGATGAGTCCTCATCATTAATTTAGAGTCGTCTGATGGTGAGGAGATCGAAAGGATGACAAGACATTTGGAGTTGATATCGATTGAGGATGCTACTGGGACTTAGACAAGAATAGCTCAAAGGATTTTGGTGAGAAAATGTCATCATCTAGTGATGATGAGGTAATCTCTCTCAGTAAATATCATTCCATTATCATTTTCTTAAACAAGTCATTAGAAAAATCTAAACAAAGAATTAAGTCATTACTATTTGAGCTTGAAATGTGACATGAGGCATCTTTGGCATCCATCTGTAGAGTTTAGGAGGGGGATTCTTCTCAAGTTGAAAATTTTGTAGAAGAAAACCCTTCTCGAAAGTTACAAGTAGAGAATCTTAGAAAAATCTAGAGAAGTTTACCTCAAGCTCAAAGTATATGGATATGATACTTGGAGCTTAGAGAGTAGTATTTAACAAAGCTAGTCTTGGTTATAGACAATGAGAAGTAGCATTTTGATGTGTGTGAATCATGCATATGTTTTTAGTCTTATTTAGCATGCATTTGTTGCATTACATGAGCATATTTTGTATAAACTTCTAGCGTTAACATTCATTTCATCTTTTTAGTTGACATGGTTGTGCTTTGTGTTTTATATTGATAGGAAGTGGAGATCTTGGTCTTGGAGTATACTTGGAGACTCAAAGTTTGAAGATACACATGACAAAATGATCCACGGTCAACTTGTGGTAGCCACCATGATCATGGATCATCTGGGAAGAAGAGGCAACCATGGAGCATCAAATTAGGACAAGCAACAAGAATCACAACCAACCACCGTGGTAGCCACTAGGGTCATGGTTCATACAAAAGTGAAGCGAGATTCAAGGCAGAACGATCCACGGTCAACCCATGGTAGCTATCACGGTCGTGGATTGTTAGGGTTTCAAGACAACGCCACCCCTTTTTTTAGGAAATTCTATTAGGCGCCCCTATTTTTTAGGAAATTTTGTTAACCGTCACCCTATTTTTTAGGAAATTCTATTAGGATTTGGTGGCTATAAAAGTGAACAAGGGGAAATAACTACAAGGTATCTTAGGATATGAGATAGAAGAGGAGACCATATCAAAGAGATCAAGGGAGCTATGTGATTTTGGACGTCAATGGCTTGTATCTCTAGCATTATGGAGTAGTTTTCCTTATTTTAGGATTATGGAGTAGCTTGATGATATGTTGACATTGAACTTGTGATTTCTTTCTCTCATTAATATCATGATTACCTTTGATTCGGTTTTAGTGTGCTTAATAAAACGTTGGCAATTGTGAATATATTAGCATATACTTGCAATTACTAGAGATTGAGAGACGAACTGAGAGGTGAACCTTATTCTCAGATATATAAAATTGAATTTTAGTTTTTGATCATGAAAGTAGTTCAATTTATCTCAAGGATAACATTGATTATCAGAAAGCTTAATGAGTTTAGCTTGATTCAATTATCATGAGAATAAGAGTTTCATCAAGATAAACACATTGTTGTATTTCGAGAGGAAATATCGATTATCTTAGGATAAATCAATAGGAATGTACCTGCAAGTGCTAAAACTACTATTAGATCATTCATTTTTGCTCATAAGACTATAAAAGTTTGGGTTCCCAAGCATTTGTAAGTAACACTACTGGACTCAATATTTGGGTGCCAAAATATCTAATTTTTTGATTAGGTACAGGTTAAGGGGGAGCATCCAAAGGATTGGTTTGTTGATTGTGGATGCTCCAATATATGATCGGGGATGTATCAAAGTTCTTCAAATTAAGGTAAAAATAAAAGGGTAGTGTATCTTTTAGCAACAATGGAGAACTAAATGTAATAAGTAAAGGTAACATCAATTTGAATTCAAACTTCATAATTAAAGATGTGTTATTGGTTAAAGGTATGAAGTTCAATCTATTAAATGTTAGCCAGTTGTGTGATGTTGGGTACATGGTTAAGTTTAACTCAACCAAGTATTTAGTATTACACGGTGAGACAAACAAAGTAATACTTACAAGTAGTAGGTGTAGGATCGAAAGAGTAATGCTAGAGGGGTAAATAGCGTTTAACCAAAGTTTCTTTTCTAAATGTTAATAAGTAATATAAAATGAAAAGAATAAAAAATAATAATCACAACAAATACACTAGAATTTTACGTGGTTTGAAAACACCCTAGGGTCCTTACTCTACAGCCTATATCTTGAATGTGAGCCACTAACTTTCTTCTTTTTAAAAACCTTCTGGAGGTACAAAAACCTCTTACAAGCTATTTTCACACACAACCAAGCAATACAAATTAATAATAAGGAAAACTTAAACAAACAAAAAATGTCACACAAAACATGATCGCCTCTGGAAGCCCTGAATGCAACTGCACCCATTCTAGCACCTCTTCGATTAGCTGAACATCAACACATGTACTCTGAGAGTATTTTTTTTTTCACTTGAGTTCCTTTCTTGAAGTTGTATAAATAATGGTGTTCCAAACAATCGAAAGGCCTTCTAGTCACCTAGAGCTCGTTGTTATCCAACTACATAGTCTCCGCTATTTATGCACATTTCGATGGCACGAAAGTCTCTTTCAGTGGCCTGGATTCCCCCTTTTCCAGCTTCTATATCCATGTACATGTTGCATTCCCTACTTACTTGATAAATCTAGGCCTTCTAGTTGTCAGAACCACTTTTGGTCACTCAAACCATTTTCGATCGCGTGAACCCGAAAATCATCTAGCCACATCAATACTTATCCTGACTGAAATTTATCTCTTACTCAGAGTCTGGAACCTCTCATTTGGAACATCCAATCAATCAGAAATCCTTTTTTGGTTGCTCAAAAACCTATTTTTCCTGCAACATAAAGGTGTGTACAACATAAAATATATAAGATTGCCTAATATCTAATCTACCTAACCTTCTAGACCTACTTGGTATTTAGTCTACCTGACTTACCAGGATTTCTTTCCTACTTAGAGTTTACTCATGTACTTTGGGAGTATGGAGTGAGAGTATTTTTTTTCACTTGAGTTCCCTGCTTAAAGTTGTTGGATCGTTAGAGACGAGAGAGAGGGGGGGAGTGAATCTCGTTTGAAAATCTTTTCTTCTTATTCGTAATTCAAAGTAGCAGCGGAAAATAAAAGTAAATAGATACACTCCTTTTTTACTTGGTTCGGAGCCCAGCTGACTCCTACTCCAAGAACCCATGACCCTTTGGATCGTATTGATGGGTTAATACACTAAAGTAGTTCTTCCGAGGAAGCAAGGTAGTACAAGCATGCAAATTACAAATATTGTGCAAGAATGAAATATAC
>JBBUKS010000021.1:2862162-2873213 GCA_038050645.1 Hedychium gardnerianum
AGGGGTTTTGGACCTACCTGCACCCCCCCCCCCCCCCCCCCCACCCAAGATTAGTTTATCATTTATCACTAATGCAATCTGCCTGAGTTATCATCTGATTTATACTTGATATGCAACTTGGTTTATAGAACATTAGTCTGGTTTCATGCTTGATGGACCTTTCAAATTATTGTCACTCAGATACTGTGGTACTGTATTTGCGTTAAGTTAACATGAAGTTGGAAATCCAGTTTCTAGGTTCCCAGAATTGAGTTAATTCTTATGCACAATAGACATGCAATTGCTTCTGTTTCTGTTGCAATCAACCTTTCCATTATTCATCTTCATCATTAAGACTAAAGCAGTTTGATTTACTAGATTCTTCACCTTCATCCAGAAAACAAAATATCCTCTTAAAATTTGAGTTATAGCTGGTATACAGTTTTAAGCTAGCAGCTGACAATCAACAATCTAGCATGACAAAAGACTACTAGATGAAAAAAAAAGCACGTAAACAGATGAGAATAGTTTATACTGTTGTGCTTATTTATGTTACTTCTTATACTACTAGAAAGTGATATTGTAATTGCTATAATGTTCAACCTAATATGGAGAACACAATAATGAAGGTTCTATGAAGTATTTAGCAGCATTGTCATGAAAAACCAAGCCTGTGAGTTGATAAAAGTTAGCGAGTCTTGGATCTGAGGGGTCGAGAGCAACTTCAAAATGAATAAGCCTAAAGATATGTTTCTCATACCAGGTCAATGCTATGCAAAGAGAGTGGATAAACTAATATTCTGGCTTAAGTTTGACTTAATTGTTAAAAACACCAACCTCAAAACCAGCAACATCATATTGCCTTCTTTTCTCTGGGTCTGACAAGATACTATAGGAATATGCAACTTCTTTGAAAAGTTCAGAAGCTTCAGGATTGCTGGAATTTTTGTCAGGATGGTACCTGTTGTTACAAGAAAAGTCACTTCCCATGTGAGATGAAAAGCTAAAGGAGAAAATCCATCAAGTGATAAATATGTGAACTAAAGATTTAAAATCTAGCCATGTCGGAGTTTCAGATTTTGACTGGAATGATACGGTTTTGGTATAGTATTGTACCATGCCAAAGACCGATGGGGTTTCGGTATTTATTTAATACAAGTGTATAATAATTTAAAAAGTTCATTTAGCATGGGATATTAGCAACATGCATTCAACTACCTATTTGGTAGCTTCCACAATGAATCTTATCCGACACTTACTTTTTGGGTTGAAAAGTCAGCACAATTCAAAAGTAGCTGATCCTTTTCACTATTTTGAACAATATGTTTCAGATTTTTCAATTTTTCTCAACATCTTAAAAGCTTCACTCTCATGTTATTTTCACATGAAGCTACCTTGAATTTGCCTATCTCAATACTCATGTGATCGCCTAATAAGGAAATCTTCTTAACATCCATTAGACAGGCATAACTCTACAAAAAATAAGTAATTACTAATCTTTCTATGTCACTAAATTAGGCAGATATAGTTATATTCCTAGTACTATATGTATCATCAAACTAGAACTTAAAATTGTCCAGAGCTTAGAAATAAATTATGTTCTTGGACAAATAAGTATACCAAAATATAGATAAATATATAAGTTAAAAAAACAAAACTTTCATTCATGTCTAGAGCTTAGAAATGACCAAAGAAAGAGACTTCGGGTAGGGCATACAATGATTAAGGATGTTACTATTACCGTGTATTTGGCTTTATGACATTAAATCCCTGAGATGACAATCCTTCCTCTAAATGAATAATATCAACACACCAAAAATTAGTAAGTAGTAAGGAAACTGCACACAAACAAATAACTAGCCCTTATAATATCAATACTACTAACCTATGTTGTGTAGTTAAGTTTTCTCCGAGGATAATCGTACAATCTTTACAAATCTTTCTATCCTTCTTCCTAACCATAAGAAAGTAATTTGCGACTTATTATTATTATTACCACTTTTAAACATGACCAAATGTTCTTCTCTTTTCTTGAAAAACGTATTAGCTAGTATAAGGTCATGCAATCGCAAAATCTAATATAGTTTTCCCTTCTTCATTTCTTATTACAAAACCATAACCCCCATGCACCCTATCATATTCTTCATTTTTCACTCCTACATGCCTATTTAGATCTCCTCCTATTAAAATCATTTACGGAATGTTTTATAATACCTCATCTAGGTCGTCTCAAAATCTAGATTTGGCGTTTTCATCTAATCCTACTTGAGGTGCGTATAAACTAATTACATTAATAGTTTCTTTCGCCACCTGAGAGCTATAATCCTATATTTCTAACTACCCCTACTACTTCATCTTTTAACGAACTATCTACAGCAATCCTCACTACAATTCTTATTTTACTCCTTCCTGTGTACCATAACTTAAAATCCGAATTATCTATCATCTTTGCCTTTTCTCCTATCCATTTTATCTCTTGTACACACAAAATATTAATTTTTCTCCTAATCATCGTATCTACTACCTCCATTGCTTTACCAGTGAACGTTTCTAAGTTCCAAATCACAAATCTTAGATAATTAGTTTTCCTATAATATTTGTTCTTATCCAACATATGGTGTGACAAGTCTTGCATATTTAACCCTACACTTAAGTTCTCATGGAGATGTAACAGTCATTGCCGAGACCCTGTAATGCATTCCTTCCGGGGAACAACCTAGCATTAGCACAATAATTTGATGGATCCATTTATTGAATATTTGCCTGAAAGTCAATGTTGGCTAGCAATCTAACGCGCAACCCTTACCCTTTTTCATCCGGGCTTGGGACCGGCATTGGCGGGCTTATGATTTCATCCGTCCAAGAGAAAAATATCTCTTTAAGGATGAAAGATACATATTAGGAATTATAAAAAATATATATATAATATAATTTCTAACCTTATAAAATATACTACTACTAATTAATTAAATTATTTTACATATAAATTTAGTTTAATTTTAAACTGATCAAAATAAATTCAAATTAAATATAGTTCAAACCTACTTAATAATGTCATATTTACTTAGTGAATTTTAGTTAATTCTAAATTGACTTTTACTCAATAAGTATCAAACATTTTAATAATATCAAATCTAAGTCAATAGTAAGCATCTATAGCAATCAAATATTAATAAAAATATTTTTAATTAATATATTTTATATTTAAAAAGTATTGAAACTATATCGGCATGGCATGATACAATACCAAAATCGTATTATTCTATCATAAATTGAAACCCTAGCATAGCTTAAAATTTTAAACCTTGCACCAGTGTGATTTTTGTTTGTTGCTAGACAAAACCACTTATTCTTGGTTTTGTCTCTCATATTTCGTGCTCAGAATTCCATTGTTTATTTACAGCAAGGACTTTCTTTGTCCAGTTGTACTTCCTAAGCAACATTCACATTTGTCTTGCATACCCTAGCATAGAACTCTCTCTTTCTAGTTCAATTTAAACTTGGTTGCAATTACAACTAATGATTGATTTTGAACTAACTAATTTATTCATGTGTATGTATATATGTAAATGATAGAGTATGAAGGAGAGAGAGAGAGGGTGGAGGATAGAAAAAGAAAGATATAGAGATAGTAGAATGAGCACGGAAAAATTTTAAAATATGATATGTTATAACTTCTTAATACATTTAAAATTTTCCTAAATGTGCATCAAACACAAGAGAATATTCTTCAATGGATTTCAATATTGTAGTCAAACAGTACAAAATAATATATTTTTCCTTTAAAACTTTTCTCATAAAATATATATCATGAACAAATTATTTTCCAACAAACAAATAGATCCTAAGATACATCTACACTTTCCATCCGACCCTGCAAATTATAGGCAACATGCCATAATATTAAAATCCACCATAGGCCATCATCCACAATTTAAAAGCAGATATGAGCCTTTGTGCAAAAACTACATTCATCATATAAAGAATAGTATTCACATTGTTGTGAAAAGCCGACCCCACATAGTGGGATAAGGCTCGGTTGTTGTTGTTGTTGTTGTTGTTGTTGTAGTATTCACATTGTTGTGGAAAAAAAAATCATATATGGAATACCACCTTTGTGAGCTTCCGGCCAACAACTTCAAAAAAACAATTGACAAGAAGTCAATTATGAGGAGCTCAATGTTAATCAACATAAGTCCTTAATTAGATTAGGGAGCCACTCAAAATTCCAAGTTTAAATCAAGGTTGTGAAATTAAGGTTCGTGCCATGAATTGTTTTGGCAAGTTTTTGAATTGTGAATCATAAAGTTTAGGATAAAAATTATAAAATATGTTTAAAACAAATTCTTCTTTATTTGAATTTTTTTTTACATCCAAAAATATGTAAAAATGAAATATTCCATATAATAGCATAAAAGTATGTGGAAGTTGATGTCGATGCATAACAAAGAATATAGGTTTATATTTTATATTCACAATGTATAAATTATTGTTTATTTCATTTAATTAAGAATTAAAATGCAATGAGCAATAGTTAATTGTTGTCAAATGCTTTTGAAATGAAAAACATTATCCTTAGATGGAAGATAAATTTGATATGCCATGCCTTCTAGCCACCACCAATTTTACCCATGCTATCACTTTGTGTATTTGTGATAAGCTTTATTCTTCTCAATCATTTTCATAGTGATTATTACAATCATTGTAAGTTTTGAATGCACCTTGACTATAGTGAACTTTGTTTTCTTGTGACAATTTTTTGCTACTACTTCATACTTTAGATTGCACCTGTGTTGTTAAAGGCGCGCCTCAGGCGCGCTCGAGGCGCGAGGCTCACAAGGCGCAACAGACAACGCCTTTGGGAAAGCGAAGCGGGCGCTGTCATTCAGGCGCGTGCTTGGGCATGCCTAGGCGGGCCTTTGCACCTCACCTGAGGCGCGAACAAGGCACGCCTCTTGAACATCTTCTAGATTTTTCTTTTTTTTTCCTTTGAAAAAACGTTTTTAACCTATTTTTCTTTGCCCAAAAAGCGTTTCATTTGGTTTGGAATTAGGGCACGAAATAAAAAGATAAAAGGGAAGAAGAAAACACACGCAAGAAGAAGAAAGAGAGGTACCCACTTGAACTCGAGCTTCCCCGGATCATTTCCGGCCGCCACCGCCGTACCCATCAGCTGATATGTGTTTTTTCCTCTTTTTTTTGTTTTTTTTGTTCTTCTTCTTCTCTTCTTCTTTTTCTTCTGTTATCGTCTTTGCTTCTTCTTTTCTTCGTTTTCAGTTTTTCTTCTTTTTCTTCTGGTATCTTCTTTTCTTCTTCTTCTTTTTCTTCAGGTATCTTCTTTTCTTCTGGTATCTTCTTTTGTTTTTCTTCTTTTCTTCTTTTTCTTCTTCTTGCTAAGTTGTTGGTACGTGTTCTTCTTGCTGCTATCTTGTTTTTCTTTTTTTTTTTGCCCTGTTTTCATTTTTCTTGCTGGTATGTGTTCTTCTTGCCTAATAATTTCTTTTTAAGTATTGAAGTATATTATAAACATATTGATTTTATTTTGTTTTTGATTTTTCAGGTTATTTTCTTGTTCAATTGTCATGGAAGGTAGTAGTGGTGCTCCAACATGGCTAGTGGTTTGATATTTGTGTGTAGAATATTAATAGTTATCATATTTGACATATTATATGAGTGTGTTAGTAGTTTAGTAATCAATCTCATGTTCAAGAGGTGCGCGCCTCGAGCTCTAGGAGCCCTTTGTGCCTCGGTGCGCCTCGCGCCTCTAACAACACAGGATTACACTATTGTTGGCCTTTATATTTGTATTGAATATGAAATTCATACTCCTTATTTTTTTATATTATTTTTAATTAATTTCTAATATGTTGGGTTTGATTGAATTTCTTAATGGGTTAGTCTATTTTTAATTGTTAATGTTTAATTTTTAATAAGTTTTCTTCTTACTGGTAGAATTATAGAGAATAAGATGTGTATCAAGTCATATTGAATTGAACCAAATCATCATGATTATTTCATTTTTGATTCATGTGTAAGAACCATATTGTTTTACATGTGAAGCATAAGGTACAGTACGACATAATAATTGTAAATTTTATGATTCTGATAATTATTGTGAGAATATAGATAAAATCATGATTTTCCTACTTGATCAAGGTCCAACAAACAGGCTCAAACATAGTGAAGTGGATAAGGCACATGCTACGTTGTCTAGTGCAAAATTATTGATAACCAGATATCCATGTCTATTAATAACTCCCATTGACACAAACTTGAATAGGGATCATAACTGACAGCTTTAATTCACATGCTACTTGTACCTAGAGATTGTATAATGTAAGAGATTCTTGTGTTAAACACCCATCTATTTAAATTTTGAATCAATTATTTTCCTTTAAATGATGCAGACACCATCTAGTCTCTGGCCTAATGAAAAGGCTTCTTCCAATCTTATATGGATTAGCATCTAACCAGTTACATCACTATGATAAACATTTGGGGACATGTCCTATGACCTTCTCACAGAATAGTGGTCGCTCCCTCATATTGTTAGTTAAAGCATACCCTCATTATCTGGAACATACTTCTGTTAAACCAAACAGATATGATTGTCTTTGTGAATTCCCAATCCTCTTTAATACTTTCTCCCTCTCCCCCCAAACCATGGAAATTATTATTCCAATCTTATATAAACCAATATCTCTCACTTGTTACAGAACTATGAAAAAATATGTAGGGATACTCAGTTCCCTTCTCATGGAATACACAAACATTTTATTGTATTGTTCGTCAAAGCATACTTGTATTGTCAAACACACTTGATGTTAAACCAAGCAACCATATGGAAGTAAGCAAAAAATAGGTACTTTATGGATTTTTCCACTCATTAATACTAAAGCCATTTTGCTTCATTCAATTCCATTGAGATGGGTAAGGAATGTGGTGTACAACCTTCACTCCCCCTTCATTTACTCAGTGAGAAACGGATGCGAAAGGGGGATAAATTAACTCCATGAAATCTCTTTGTCCCAAATGTCTTCTATCTAGAATACATAGGCAGACAGCCCCAGCCACCACAAAGGGAAGATGAAAAATCATCTTTGACTCATGATCAATTGGTCTTCAAAATGATGCGAGCACATGAAAGGTGACTAAAATGAGTGAGCAGAAGCAATAGCAAGCATTCAGTAATGGCTAACAAGCAATCCAACACAATTAGGCAATGTCGGTGCAACATGGGTGGTGGGCATGGGTGAGAAAGGCTAGTGCGACGAGGATGGGTGCAACCAAGATGAGGGTGGTACCAGAGTGGGCAGTAAAATGCAGCACGAGGGGGTTTGGGTGAAGGAGTAAATAAGGAAGATTAGGTTAATGTGATCATTTCAATCCTTCCATCTTTCTCTTCCCCTTACTCATAAACAACTTTTTCCCCTCCTCTTCACACCTCCTTTAACTCCCCATTCTCTTCTCTCCTTACTCTCCTTTCTTTTCACTTACCCTCCTTGGAGTAAATCAAGCCTAAAGTTCTCCCCTTTGAGCAGTTGACTTCTGCAAGTTTTAATAATTTAGCTTATCAATACATTTTTTTTTCTCTAATATGAATGTTAATTCGATGTAAATCATGTTTCATGAACAATCTTTTTTGTGTATATTACCATGTAAAGCATCTTTAAAGTTGATATCTAAAAGATATTAACTTCATGCTCTAGGCAGCTAACTCCGGTGGATTAGAAACGTCGAAGGTGGCTAACAGAACAAGAAGCCTCTGAATAACTTGGTTAAAAAACAAGGAGACTGGGGAAACAAAGTAAATAAGCAACAGTTAATAAAGACAGATAAGTAAATTAGTAACAGCTAACAAGGATAGACTCGTTATCTGAAAGCCGGAAATGTATATAGTAAGTCAAAGCAAGGTGTCAGAAGCTCTCATGTTAAAGCACTTTATAAGAAGATCCTCAAATAAGTAACAGCTATGATATAGTGAGATTTACCAGTATCTCTAACTTGGAAAATGGTTTCTGCAGAATTTAGAAACCAAAGATAAAGCATATTATGCCTAGTTAACTAACGACTAGTAAAACAATCTAAAGACAAGCTTCCCAATTTAATTTGTACAACAAGCAGCAAACTATTTCTATTACCTGAATCAACAGCGAATTTAAAATTTTAGAATATGATGCTAACAATTTTTGTCAGTCATAATATGGCACCATATACTATTATTTAAACTGATTCCTAGTTAACTTACTTCCAAATTTAGTCTTCTCCTTCCTTTATTTTATTCTAGCATTCTCATCAATTCATATATATATAGAGAGAGAGAATTCTGTTAGCCTGCACACCTTACGCTACACAATCATGGGCACCTGCTGAGGTGACCACCTGCACATCATTGATCAAATTATATGATGATGATCAGTGATCAGGATTATGCCACCTCAGCAGGTGTACATGGTTGTGCAAGATAAGGTGTGTAAGCTATCAAAACTCTATATATATATATATAGTTTTGATAGCCTGCACACTCTTATGTGGACAATCATGGGCGACAGCTTTATGTGGACATGTAACGTGGCCAAAACCAAAGTTTTTTAATCCTTCTCTTTCTTTCTTCTTCGCGCGGGCTGTTTTTGGCCCCAATTCTTCATATTTTTTCCCAAAAAACTTCAAATTTCACTGTCTCTCTTCCTCTCTTCTCTTTTCCCTGGTTCCCTAAACTCTCTCTTCCTCTCCTCTCTTTCC
The DNA here is from genome assembly GCA_038050645.1 of Hedychium gardnerianum. Taxonomy (NCBI): domain Eukaryota; kingdom Viridiplantae; phylum Streptophyta; class Magnoliopsida; order Zingiberales; family Zingiberaceae; genus Hedychium; species Hedychium gardnerianum. The sequence goes on from JBBUKS010000021.1 coordinate 2,870,884, forward strand.
CCTGGTTTCCTAAACCCTAAATCCATCGCCGCCGCCTCTCCCTGCATCCCTGGCTGCCACCGTTCGTTCCCACGCCATCTCTCCAGGGATCCCTCGCTATCGTCGCTCGTTCCCTTCCTCGCCGCCGCCGCCGCCGCTCCCTTAACCATATATAACTGCAAAAATTAGTAATCCTTCTATTTCTACTATAAGTTTTATTTTTCTATAATATAATTTATAGTTGAACTTCAATCCTTTTATTTCTACTATAATGATTCTGAGATTAAAGAAACGTTGATGCTGTTTTGTTTAAAAACAGCACCATTTTGGTGCTAATTTATTTAAAACAGCACTACTTTGGTGCTGGTTTGTTCAAAACAGCACTACGTTGATACTGGTTTCTTCAAAAACAGCACCACTTTAGTATTGGTTTGTTCAAAAACAGCACCACGTTAATCCTGATTTATTCAAAAACAGTATCATTTTGGTACTGGTTTGTTCAAAAGAGCACCACGTTGATCCTGTTTTCATCAAAATCAGCATCATTTTGGTGCTATTTTGTTCAAAATCAGCATCATTTTGGTGTTATTTAGTTCAAAACAGCACTACGTTGGTGCTGATTTTTTTAAAAAGATGATCAATATTTTTAAAACAGCACCACGTTAATGCTAGTTTGTTCAAAAATAGCATCACGTTAATCCTGATTTGTTCAAAAACAACATCATTTTAATACTAGTTTGTTCAAAATAGTACTACGTTGGTGCTGGTTTGTTCAAAACAGTACCACGTTGGTACTGATTTTCTCAAAAATAGCACCACGTTAATTCTAATTTGTTCAAAAATAATATTATTTTGGTACTGGTTTGTTCAAAACAACACCACGTTGGTGTTGATTTGTTTAAAACAACACCACGTTGATGCTAGTTTGTTCAAAAATAACACCACGTTGATCCTATTTTGTTCAAAATTAGCATCATTTTGGTGCTGGTTTGTTCACTACAGCACCACGTTGGTGCTAGTTTGTTCAAAAATAGTACTACGTTGATCCTGTTTTGTTCAAAATTAGGATCATTTTGGTGCTAGTTTGTTCACTATAGCACCACGTTGGTGCTGGTTTATTCAAAATAGTACCACGTTGATCCTGTTTTGTCCAAAATCAACATCATTTTGGTGTTATTTTATTCAAAACAACACCACGTTGGTACTGATTTTTTTAAAAAGAGCATCAATATTTTTAAAACAGCACAACGTTGGTGCTGGTTTGTTCAAAAACAGCACCACATTAATCCTAGTTTGTTCAAAAACATCATCATTTTGGTGCTAATTTGTTAAAAAATAACACCACATTAATCCTGATTTGTTCAAAAATAACTGATTTGTTCAAAACAGCACCTGCTGATTTATTCAAAACAACACCACGTTAGTGTTGGTTTGTTTAAAACATCACCACGTTGGTATTGATTTGTTCAAAAATAACACCACGTTAATCCTGGTTTGTTTAAAAACAACATCATTTTAATACTGATTTGTTCAAAATAGCACCATGTTGATCATGTTTTGTTCAAAATCAACATCATTTTGGTGTTATTTTATTAAAAATAGCACTACGTTGGTGTTGATTTTTTAAAAAAGAGCACCAATATTTTTAAAACAGCACCACGTTGGTGTTGGCTTGTTCAAAAATAGCACCACGTTAATCCTGGTTTGTTCAAAAATAGTATCATTTTGGTGCTGGTTTGTTCAAAACAGTACCACATTGATCCTGTTTTGTTCAAAATCAACATCATTTTGGTGCTGATTTGTTCAAAACAGCACCACGTTGGTGTTGGTTTGTTCAAAATCAGTATCATTTTGATGTTATTTAGTTCAAAACAGCACCACGTTGGTGCTGATTTTTTAAAAAATTGGATCAATGTTTTTAAAACAGCACCACGTTGGTGCTGGTTTGTTCAAAAACAGCACCACGTTAATCCTGGTTTGTTCAAAAACAAAATCATTTTGATGCTGGTTTGTTCAAAACAGCACCACGTTAGTGCTGGTTTTCTCAAAAACAGCACCACGTTAATCCTGGTTTGTTCAAAAACATCATCATTTTGGTACTGGTTTGTTCAAAAACAGCACCACGTTGGTGCTGGTTTATTCAAAAACAACGCCATGTTAATCCTGATTTATTCAAAAACAGCATCATTGTGGTGCGGGTTTGTTCAAAAACAGCACCACGTTGGTGTTGGTTTGTTCAAAACAGCACCAATATACAAAACAGCATCAACGTTAGTGAGTATCTAGAAGGTATATATGACCTCCAATCATGGTTTTAATCCTCTCACAAGAAGCTATGACAGATGTACCTG
>JBBUKS010000021.1:2873313-2892372 GCA_038050645.1 Hedychium gardnerianum
TTTCTCAAAGCACTGTCTTGTTTTTCCAGTGACTGTCTTCCCTTCTTTGGAGAAGTGGTAGCTTCTCAAGTACATCTATCGGCAGGAGAAGGGATAGTTCCTCAGGTACATCTGTCATAGCTTTTTATGAGAGAATTAAAAACATGATTGAAGGTCATATATACCTTCTAGATACTCAATAACGTTGATGTTGTTTTGTGTATTGATATTTTTTTGAACAAATAAGCACCAACATGGTGCTGTTTTTTTTAAAAAATATTTTTTGAAAAAATTAACACCAAACTGGTGCTGTTTTTGAAAAAACAACATTAATATGATGTTGTTTTATTCAAATCAGCACCAACGTGGTGTTGTTTTTGAACAAATCAGCACCAACGTGGTGTTGTTTTTGAACAAATCAGCACCAACGTGATGCTGTTTTGAACAAATCTGCACCAACGTGATGCTGTTTTTGAACAAACCAAGATTTACGTGGTGCTATTTTTGAGAAAACCAGCACCAACGTGTTGGTGCTGTTTTGAACAAACCAGCACCTAAATAGTGATGTTTTAAACAAATTAGCACCAAAATGGTGATGTTTTTGAACAAAACAGCATCAACGTTTCTTTAATTTCAGAATCATTATAGTAGAAATAAAGGATTGAAATTCAACTATAAATTATATTACAGAGGAATAAAACTTATAGTAGAAATAGAAGGATTACTAATTTTTGCAGCTATATATGGTTAAGGGAACGGCGACGGTGGCGAGGAAGAGAACGAGCGACGACAGCGAGGGATCCTTGGAGAGATGGCGTGGGAATGAACGGTGGCAGCCAGGGATGCAGGGAGAGGTGGCGGCGATAGTGGCAGTGATGGATTTAGGGTTTAGGAAACCAGGGGGGAGAGAGGAGAGGAAAAGAGAGTTTAGGGAACCAGGGAAAAGAAAAGAGAGGAAGAGAGACAATGAAATTTGAAATTTTTTGGGAAAAAATATGAAGAATCGGGGCCAAAAACAGTCCACGCGAAGAAGAAAGAAGGAAGAGAAGGATTAAAAAGCTTTGATTTTGATCACGTTACATGTCCACATAAGTTGTCGCTCATGACCGTGTGCAGGCTATCAAAACTGTGTGTGTGTATATATATATATATATATATAACTTAAGTTACCTACACCTAATTACATGCTCTCAAAAGAACTGTACTAATCAGAAAGACCTATTTACTTATGGGTTTCTAGCACTTGAAGGGGTAAACAAAGACTCAAGTAACCATACATTTCTTGAACTCGATGATGAAGGTTCAATATAGATTTCAAGATTTAAACACATTTCAATAAGGAACAGTCCTGCCTAGCAGGAACAATATTCCGCATAGTTAGCAAATAAGGTCGAAGGAGGAAAAAAAAAAAACTTTCACTGTGATGTCGCGTCACAATCTAAGAATCCCGAGAGCAGAGCACGGCATGTGCAAGATGGCTAACAACTAAATAATGTCATGAACAGACACTCACGAACCGCATAGGAGATTGTTGGCTTCTCAAACGCTAAAAAAGTAGGGTGATACAATTACGAAAGGAACAGGGGAGAAGAGGGCTCACTTGAGAGCAAGCTTCCGGTAGGCGGTTTTGATCTCCTGGTCGGACGAATCTCTCGATACGGATAGCACCTCGTAGGGATCTCGGCGGGCTGCGGGGACCGAAGTGACAGCTGCCTTCCCCGACGACATCCTCCCTCGCTGTCTACCTCCCTAAGCCGACTCAAGGAACCCTTCAACTTCAACAAAGCTTCAAAATCCTCGTTAACGAACCGCCGCCAATCTCGACGCAGAAAAGGGGAGGCAGCGGTGGCGGCGGAGTGAATGGACCGCGAGCTCTTGGAGGCTTCGTCAACGGATCGATTGCCCGTATAAATGTTTGAATCGGTTAATGATCGGATCGTAGGAAGTGGGATCGATTCCGTGCGTATAAATTTGAGCTGCGAACCTCGTTGAGAGCAAAGGAGCGGTCTATGACCAGGAAACTTTCAAATGGGACCTTATATTTTAAGATATTCATATTAGGTCCTCCTTTTGTTTTGTCTAAGAAAATTTTAGTTTTACTCATCAAAGCCGAAGCCAATGAACCATCACCGTTGCCCAGGCCACGGCGCGATGGTAAAAAATATGATGAACTCTCAAGGATTTGAAATTCACATAGGACACTTTATATGTTTATGATATTCAAATTACTCGTGATGGAATTGAATTGTTCGTTAAGAATTATCTATGTTTTCGGATTTAATTTATAAAACAATTAAAAATTAAATTAATCATTGAATTAATCAAATTAAATTAAATTAATCATTGAATTAATCAAATTAAATTAAATACGTAGATATATAATAATGAAGCATCACCTGCCCGCATATAAAAAAAAAACCATACCAAAAATCTAACCAGCAAACAAATCTCCCAAATTTCGTTTATGGGAGGTTCTAATCCTTTTCTAGATGACACATCAGCTTTCAAATTCTATCATAAAAAATATTTCATTCTAGATTTTTAATAAGTAAAATTTATGCTACTGAAGTATAATGATCTTACGGTGTTGAACCCCTATTGCATATCAGTTGCATCAGCGTTGTCTATTGTTAGATCAAGTATTTGGAGTAAAAAAAACATTTTCAATTAACTTAATCCAATTCAATAAAGAGTAGTTTGGTATACAAAACTTCCGTCAATATGAGATTTCGGAGAATGATCAGATCATATTGGATCTAAGCCTTATCTTGTATCGTAAGTGGTCATTTCAATCACTCGAATATGTGATTTCTAAGTCACGACAATAATTTTATCATTGTGTCAAACTTTCCTTCACTTATCCAATTCAACTCAGTAAATCATATCACAACTTATTTACCAGTGGATAGTTAATTCAATCGAAGTTTAGTCACCTTAAATCTATTTCCATCAACTCAACTAATTTCAGTTGACTCAAATGGCTATTGTTAGTACCCCAATTAGTTGAGGGAAAAATTATTGGTACTCCAAGTGGTGTGGACTATAATTTTAATATTTGATCAAATGAATTTAAATTAGGTTTTAATGATATGTTTGATATGTGTGTCTTGTTGAATTTAATCTTCTATTACGTAGGCTTACATATGATTTGTCATGTAGATAATGTCATTAAGATATTGAACCCATTAAATGATCTAATTTATACTTATTGAGGGTGCGGGTTATTGGATGTGAGTTAGATGTGTAGAACTCATTAGTCCACTTCGTTATTATCTATAGGCTGATAACGGATACAAATCCACTATATATGGGTGAGGTCCTGATTGGATTAGGGATCTAAGGTTTTTCTGCGTTCCCCATTGACGTAGAAAGTTTGGCGGCGTCACCCTATTTCCGAAGGAAGACCTCTCCCTCTTCTTCTTCTTCTTCTTCCGCAGGATCTCGAGATCTCGAGGATGACGCTTTACGACAATGGCACTTCCATTGCAATTAGGTTCATTGTCGTTATTTCAGTATTTATTTTGTTCTACCATGTATATTGATGAAACTAGATCCGTGCTTAGGATTGTTTTCTCTGTTTGAGTTCTTTTGTTCCTAGCATTCATGCGGCTAGGAGAAAACTATAATTCTAATACGTGGTATCAAAGTCACGGCTATTTCATTGTTTGTTATGGCAATACAATTAGAGTTTTCATCGTTTTCATTGTTTTATGCTAGATTAGGTTTTGCTAGTATAAATCAATGTTTGATCATCGAAGCTCAAGCAAAGAAAAATCTAGGATAGGCGGAAATCGTTCTTCATATTTCTGTTAAGAAAACGAAGAACGTCGAAAACCATTGCGTTTGATCCGTTTTTAGGTCAAATTGTGATGGCACGGTCGATTGCCATGGTCTGGCAATCGATTGTCAAGACTAAAAAAGCAACAGAATTGGTTAGAATCGATTAGCTGAATTGATCAGTTGAGGTCAAGCGATTGATAATTAGTAGCAATCGATTGATACAACATGCTTGAACACGAGATCGATTTTAATCGACTACCCGATTCGATTATTGCCACCAATCAATTGGTGAATGTCACCAATCGTTTGATAGCTTTGGGGTCAGACACAATAGTGATTTGAATCGATCAGCCCAATCGATTGATGCTACCAATTGATTGGCAATTTGTTGTCAATCGATTGACAACCTTAAAATCTGATACAGAATCGAGTTGAATCTATTAGCTAGATCGACTGTTTAAGGCAATCAATTGCTAGTTTTTAGCAATCGATTGTCAATTCAAAACTCGAGCACAGAAGGCTTTGGGATTGACTGGTGGATCGATTAGTCATCACCAATCAATTACCAAGAGTCATCAATCGATTATTGAAAGTGATGTCGAACACAGAAGGGGCTATGATCGATTAACGGGATCAATTGGTTATCACCAATTGATTGACACATACCATCAATCTATTGATGGTCTAAAAGTCAGACACAGTAGGCTCTTAAGTCGATTGAGGCAATGTCAATTGATTGCCATAAAGTGCAATTGATTGATAAGCCTACTTTTGAGCGATTAAGTCTATCAAATGATTATCTATTCGATTAAGGTTCTTAGGGATTTCTTGGGTCTATCTATACACATGCTACTAAATTAAACTATTGTATCGGCCTAAAGGAAGACACCTTAGGTATGTTTAAGTATTTTGTGTTGATAGACGTATATCTATGCTAAAAGTAATTGGACTAAAGGAAAATTACATTAATACTAGATATATGTTAAAAGGTACCTTATAACTTAGGAACAAATTTTTTTTGTTTGTTTAGATTATGCACATAATATGTCGACCCAAAAGAAGGCATTTTACGTGGCTGATTAAGATTGTTGTGAGCTATGGACCAAAATGTATAACTCATATAAAGTGTCAAGTATGCGCATAATGTGTTGGCCCTATCACCTAAGGTTGAGTTATATTAGAGAATACCGTTAATAAATTATTTTTTAGTCCAAAGAGTAAAATGCAATGGTGTATTTGATATCTCATAAGGAGCTCATTTATATACTTTTATTTTTATTATTCTATGATATTAATTACTAATTTATCTTTGTTCTTGATTTTAATTAAATCGTGAGCTTATGATATTTTCTCTCTCATTAATTTCAGTGCAATCAGTAACTACCAGTATTAATTATATTCCCACACTAACTTGATCGAATTTTACGAAATGAAAAGAATATGTAATTGTAATTAGTAGACTGATTCGTTGCAAACAAAAAGATTGAGACTATTACACTTCTTTTGAAGTTAGTGTCCATGCGGTATAATGGCAAATAAACATTAGAGAGTACATTATGGAAATGTCTAATATTGTCACAAGTCTGAAAGCATTAAAACTTGATATGTCTAAAAGTATGTTAGTGCATTTCGTCTTGATGTCTCTGCTTACACGGTTCACTACTTTTAAGATTTCATATAATACTCAAAAGAAAAAGTGGACACTGAATGAGCATATTGCTCAATGCATGCAAGAAGAGGAGAGACTGAGACGTGAGACATCGGAGAGTGCTCACTTAGCATCTGATTCTCAGGGGTCAAGCAAGAAGCGAAAAAGGATCAACAATAAGGATAAAGGAAAGCAAACTGCAGATTCTAGGAGTTTTGGCCATAAGGAGCACAAGAAACAAGATAAGGAGTCCACTTATTTCTTCTGCAAGAAGAAATATCATATGAAGAAAGACTGTCCCAAATACGCCAACTAACGTATTAAAAAAGGTATACTTCTTAACTTTGTTAGTTCGAAAGTCAATTTAGCTATAGTACTCACTGATACTTGGTGGATAGATACTGATGCTACTATTCACATAAGTGGCCATAAGGAACACAAGAAACAAGACAAGGAGTTCACTTATTTTTTCTGCAAGAAGAAAGGTCATATGAAGAAAGACTACCCCAAATACGCCAACTGGCGCATTAAAAAATGTATACTTATTAACTTTGTTAGTTCGAAAGTCAATTTAATTATAGTACTCACTGATACTTGGTAGATAGATACTGGTGCTACTATTCACATAAGTATCACTATACAGGGTTGTTTCAGGAGTCGTCTTTCGCTTGAGGGTGAAATATACATCTATACGGGGAATGGAAAGAAGGCTAAAGTTGAGTCCATAGGTGTTTTTAAGCTTTATTTAGGAACTAATATCTATTTGGATTTAGAAAATATATTTATTATACCTTCTTTTAGACGAAACTTAATTTCAATTTCTTATTTGGACAAATTGAATTATTCTTGTTCATTTGAAAATGGAATGTTTAGTATTTTCTTAAATTCAGTATTGATTGGCAATGATTCATTAGTTGATAAGATGTATAAATTAAACACCTTAACTCCTACGTCTGACAATGTGATTATGCATAGTATATATACGAAACGCAAATTGACTGACGAGAATTCTTCTGTGTTATAACATAAGCGTTTAGTACATATATCTAAACAATGCCTAGAAAAGTTAATATCACATAAAATTCTCGATTCTCTTGACATGTCAGACTTTGATGTCTGCATAGAGTGTAAAATCAAAATAGAGAGAGAGGGTGAATCTCGTTCGTTTTAAAATATTTGCTTATTGTTTTGTGTAAATCAAAGTTGCAGCGGAAATAACGATAAGCAAACAAAAACATAGATTATTTTTTCACTTAATTCGTAGTCCAGTGACTACTACTCCAAGTCCCGTGATCCTTCATCGCTTCGATGGGCAATCCACTATAGCTCTTTTCGGAGAAGAAGCAAACTCGTACAATGAAGAAGGAGAATAGTAACAACACTACTATTTTTTTAATTTGTTGGTGCAATCGTCCTCGGGTCAATGTTGACTAAGTTGATTAAGCTCGGATTGGCTTAAGTTTGAGTTTCGATGTTTGGACAATATGTGAGAAAAAAGTCAAGTAGGTCAAGGTTGACCGAATACTTGACGATACGAGAAAGCCTTAACTAAGGTTAGATAAGCTAAATCCCTAACTGAGATTAGGCAGGGTGGAAGTCTATCGAGTGACTGGGAAGTCCTAACTAGAGGTTAGACAAATGGAAAGTTCTAGCGGGGTTAGGCGGTGGAAGACCTAATTGGGAGCTAGGCAATGCAAGTCCTAGTGGGACTAGACAAATGGAAGACCTAGTTGGGAACTAGGCAAACTTAATTGGAAACTAGTTAAAGTCCAACAAATCAAGGATCAGATGCAAAGGTAGATGAGGCAACAGTCTTTGATAAAAATAAGGCTGAGAAAAGAGCATCAATCAATTGATATTATAATCAATCGACTAATACTCTGTCAACACATTCAAATCAGATTATCAGTCGACTGATGTTGTACATCAATCGACTGATATCGATTTTAAGGAAAACAAAAGTGAGTGGGACTCACGTGCTCTGTTCGACTGATGGTATCAGTCGATTGATATTGTCCATCAATCGACTAATTTTGAACTGTAGAGCACAGAAGCGAGTGGGACGCAAGTGCTCTGTTCGATTGATGGGATCAGTTGACTGGTGGTTTATATCAATCGACTGATGTTCATTTAAAAGATTCAAAAATGAGTGGGACTCACGTGTTGTGCTCGACTGATGGGATCAGTCGACTAGGTTTGTACATCAATTGACTGATGTCGATTTGAAAAGAACAAAAGCGAGTGGGACTCGCGTTTGAATTAGAGATAAAATCAGACAAGTTTCAGAAAGTTCAAAGATCGTTCAACAGTTAGAGACCATATCAATTGACGGATGGGTAAGATCAGTCGACTGATAAGCAAAATTTAGCCCCGACCTAAAGGCTTTAAAACAAAAATTTTGAGGAGTCTTTCAGAGTTGGTTCTTGGTGATTATGGAGCAAAGGATTGTTGCATTTTCAAGTCAACAAGAGGCAATCCAAAGCAACAAGATGGAAAGCTAAGCAAAATCTCATTGTAAAGTTTACTTTAATTTTCGCTTGTGTATTTTGTTGTGCTTGTTGCATTCTTGTGAGAACAAGTGTATGAGGCTTCTCCACCTCTAAAAGATTTCTGAGAATGAGGCATTAATAGTGGAGTTGTGAGTGTGAGAAGAGTGGTCCCTTAGATTAGTCACCTCAAGGAGGTGGAGACCAAGTAAAAACTAAGATATTAGTATTGAGGAGTCTTCGCTACAAATTTCCGCTACAAATCAAGTTCAAAGAAACGAAGCGAGCTATTCATCCCCCCCCCCTCTAGCTCATCTCAAGGTCCTAACAAAGCAGATACTAGTAGTCATTTCTACTATAGAGGCAAAGTTGATAGCATGCTACAAAACATTCAATCACAAGATTTGACTGTGAAACTTCATCATAACGTTACAGATCATTGATGACATTGACAGGTTATTGAGGATTAACCGTGATAATAAAATCGCAAAACTTTATGCCAAAAATAATTACAGTTCGTCAAAGTTCAAGCACATTGACATCAAGTTTCTAGTGGTTAAAGAAAGAGTTCAGAGTCATCAAGTGATGATACAGTACATCAGCACAGATTCCATATTGGCAGATCCACTCACCAAGGGCTTGGTGCCTAAGGTATTTCATACACCTGTTATGGATTTGAGAGTCCTTTTTATGGAAAAAGTACTCATCTAGTAGGAATCTATATTTATTTTTTATTGCTCTATATTTGTTAATAAAGATAAATATTTTGTTTTGATTCTTGTATGTACTCAAAGTTCAAAACATTCATGGGTATTTTGTTTGTTTGACACTCTGAATGAAGTATTATGATTTACTATTACTGTTTAGCTTTTGGTATTTGTAAATGTGATATACATTCCTTTTGGAGTCATAAAGTCAGGATCATGATCTGTTATTGCAATTTATCATAAAACATTAGCAAATATGATCAGACCTCTTTTGGGATCACTTTAGGACCAGTTGGAAATTGACATGTACTGATCATATTTCATGTAATTTCTATACTACACATCCACATCTTAATATATGTCATTGATGACATTGGTATTGTGATTACTGTTGGGGTTTGTTACAGTCATATATAGTAACTATGACCTTTAATGAACAAGATTATTTACAGGGGTATTCTGTACCCATAAAGTCAAACATTATTGTTGACGTTAACTAAAGTTATATCGTGTGTTGTATACAAACCACATGTAGCCCAAGTGGGAGATTGTTGGATTTAATCTTCTGTTAGGTGGGCTCACATGCGATTTATCATGCGGATCATGCCATTAAGATGTCGAACCCATTAAGTGATCTAATTTATACTTATTGAGGGATCGAGTTATTGGATGTGGGTTAGATGTGTATAACTCATTAGATCGCTTCGTTATCATCTATGAGTTGATAACGGATGTGAATCCACTATATATGGGTGAGGTCCCCATTGTATTAGGGATCTGAGGTTTTTCTGCGTTCCCTATTAACATAGAAAGTTCGACGTTGTCACCCTATTCCGAAGGAAGACCTCTCCCTAGAGGCGAAGCCAGGAATATAGTCAGGGGAGGGGGGGGCAAAAGTCAATGATATATAATTTCAAAACAGTGATCTAAAATCATTGCATAATAGCTTCATTGTCAATTCCATTAAAAACATCTTTCTCAATGTACAAAACCATACAAGCATTAAGCCAATCATCTTCCATTCGGTTGCGTAGCCAATTTTTTATGATTTTCATTGCAGAAAATGCTCTCTCTACACTCGCAATAGAAACTGGTAAAGTTAATGCTAAAGTAACAAGCATATAAACCGAAGGATAGACCACATGTTTTCTTGTTTCTACCATTTTCATAGCAAGATCCGCAATCCCATCAACTGCTGAAAATTCACTACTTGTACGCACATCAATAATATAATTCTCAAGTTGATTATCAAGTAACACAATATCGTATACAGAAAATTCTTAAGATATAATCTAGCAAACCAATAAGATTTTCCTTATTTAAAGTAGAGAATGAGTCCCTAGGATTAAAACATCCCACACAATGAATTAATTCAGTATTTGTCTCAGAGAAATGACTATTAAGCTCCATAAGTTATTTATCTAAAACTACACAAAACAACTCATAATGATAATGAACCAAGTTAATCTTTTCTTAAGTTCTTCGTCTTAGACGCCAGGAGCTATGAACTTTTCATCTAAATTTAGAATCATAACTTCATGTGTAGAACAAAATGAAGAAGCTTCATTCAATAAAGAATTTCATCTATCGTCTCTCATAGATTGCAATCTTTGTTTTGATATATGAACTAATCTCATAGCATTCTCAATCTCCTGCTCTTTTCTTTGCAATGCCAATGCCAAGTCATTAGTAATCCCCCAATACATTTTTCATTAAATGCATAGTGAATATAAACTCAAATGATTGCATTGCATTTAACAATATGTGTACTTCAACTTTTTGCTCTGTGCCCCATCCTCCATAATAAGTTCAAGTATTTCAATTATGGATGAAAACATGAAAGTGAACCTAACTAAAGTATCATAATGTGAACCCCAACGAGTATCACCAACTCGTTGCAAGTTAGTTTCTTGATTCAATCCACGTCCACTAAGAATCTCCCCTCTCCTTAGTGCTTCTATTTCTTTTTCATATTATTTGGCTCTAAGAATATCTTGTCTCTTACAAGATGCTCCAACAACATCCATAACCTTCGATGTGATCTCAAAAAGATATTGAACTTGAAAATGATACTTTGCGACAACTACTAAACTCAATTGGAGTTGATGAGCGAAATAATGAACATAAAAGACACATGGATTTTCTTGTAAAATAAAAGTTTTCAAGCCTTTAAGCTCACCTTGCATATTGCTCACCCCATCATAGCCTTGACCACGCAAACTTGATTTGCTTAAACCATGACGAGAGAATAACTGATTAATGGCATCCTTAAGTGAAGTTGCAGTTGTACTAGGAACATGTTCAATACCAAGAAAACATTCTAATATCTTTCCCTCTTTGTTCACATAGTTTAAAATAACTGACATTTCCTCTTTCATTGACACATCATGAGACTCGTCAACCAAGATAGTAAAACATGCCTCACCAATATCTTTGATAATAACATAAGTAGTTTCAGCAACAGCAATAATACAAATATCCTTCTAAATACTAGATGATGTCAATTGACAATTTTGAGGAGCATTTTGAAATAAAACTTTCTGCACAAGTTCATTGTGTTCAGCAAGCCAATGAAAAAGTTTCAAATAATTGCCTCTATTTGTTGATAAATTAGATTCATCATGACCCCGAAATGCTAATCCCTATCTCAATAGAAAACGAACACAATCAACAACTGCATTCAACCGAGTTCGATATTCAACTCTATCTTTATTTAGCTTTCTAGTAAATAAAGTAGAAACACTCCCAGTAAGATTTTGATTTGTTAGATCATTGCATTTTGATTTTGCTATGCTATTAAATCTATTATGCTTGCCAACATGTTCATCAAACTTCTCTTTTTTTCTCCAATTTTTAAATTCTTCACCAACAAATGAATCCCCCCCCACCTTGGTTACTTAGAATTCTAAAAAGATAACAATATAAACAATATGCACTATCTTTGGATATGCTATACTCCAATCAATCTGAATATTTTTGAAATCAATTTGCAACAAACCTGCTTTTTACATTTCCTATTTCAATTTGTGGAAAGTCATGAAGTATAGGCTGACAAGGTCCCTTTATAAAAACACCCTTCGCACTCGATCCCTATCATTAGCATCATAACTCCATATTGTTGGTCGTTGTCCACTGTTGGAAGGTTTTCAAAATCAATAACCCTATTTTGATTAGGGGGTGCGAAGATCCAATCACTGTAGATTTTCTTTTGAGAAATTTCTCCATATATTATTATTCTTCAACTCATTAATAATCAAACTTGAATGTAAATTATAACTCAATGTAAATAGATAAAAACTTCAATAGAATTTAGAAGAGTCAAGAAAAATAAAAGAAAATCTTATCGATGGGGAGTTGGGAGAGCAGTTTCACACAAAAAGAAGAAAATCTTCCCTTATTCCATTGCCCCCCCCCCCTCCCCCCACAAGCCTCCTCTCATCTAATTGAGTTTTTTTTTCTTTTCCTTTTTTTATTATGGATCGGCTCTCCTTTTCACAAAATGGGTCATGCTTTGATTAAATATTGAAAATTAATTAAATTTCACTTAAAAATTAAAATATACCCAAAATATATAAAACTATTGAACTTATGTTAGGAGGGGCAAAATGTGTAAATAAGGGGGGTAAAATTATAAACTATAATGATACTAATAAAAAAATGAGGGGAGTGGGGGCAGCTGATCTCGAGGATGACGTTTTACGACAATGACTCTTCTGCTATAATTAGGTTTATTGTCATTATTTTAGTATTTATTTTGTTCTGCCATGTATATTGATGAAACTAGAACTGTGCTCAGGATTTTTTTTTTGTTTGAGTTCTTTTGTTTCTAGAATTCATGTGGCCAGAAGAAAACTATAATTCTAGCATGTCAAAGTTTGCAAGGACTTAGGAGAACACACATAACTACTCGATGACTCAGAGTCTTGTGTGTATGGTGAAGGGTCGTATGGGGACACCTGAGGGATCAAAAGGACAAGAAGTATCGGAGACAGATAGATGAATTTGGAGCAGAAAATACAAGCAAACGAGAAGAATGGCACGAGTAGAGAGCCGACGGGCTCAGTGCATCCAAGGGACGAGAAGGTTGCCACATTGGCGGAGCAAAAATGACACATGGGAACTAAGTTAAGGACTCAGTGCAATTGAGGGATGAAAAGTTTGGCAGAAAACTACTCAAAGTAAGCTTTGGTGAACTAAGTTGAGTGAAAATGTAAATGGAACAACAGTAGAACTCAACTCAGGGGAACTCAATCATAGTCAACTTAAGTCAAGGTTCTCTTTCGATCGATCGAAAAACATGTCTGCCAACCAATGCACAGTTTTTCATCCATATCTTTCTAAATATGTTATTCGCAAAGATCAGGTGATGAGAAAAACATATAAGGTCGATCAAAAGATGGTGTGGTAAGTGTGTTGGTGCAATCTACCTCAAGAGTTTTAATATTTGTTTGATAATATGTTTAATGAATACTTAGTTAAATGAGAAGTCCAAATAGGTCAAGGTTGACCGGATGTTTAGCAAGAGAAAAACCCTAAGGGAGTAAACTTTAGGTAGTGAAAAGTCTTGGAGGAGTAAACTCTAAGCAAGAGAAAAATTCTAAGAGAGTGAACCTTAGGCAATGAGAAGTCTTAAAGGAGTGAACTCTAAGCAAGAGAAAATCTTAAGAGAGTGAACCTTAGGTAGTGAAAAGTCTTGGAGGAGTAAACTCCAAGCAAGAGGAAAATTCTAAGGGAGTGAACCTTAGGTAGTGAAAAGTCTTAGAGTGAACTCCAAGCAAGTGTGACCGAAACTAAGTTTCCGGTTTGTATTACTTTGCTTGACGTATCACAATCGGGACTTGGGTGCTAATCAGGTTTTGAACCAACTTGGAGATCAAAGCCTAGATTAGACTAAGATTCAAATCAAGTTCAGACTTGATTTTAGATATATATTTCATGCATAAATATTATATCTGTACTATCTCTGTTTTGCAGCATAAATATAATATATGCTAACACTGTCTTGCGGGAATTGAATGTTCCGTCGACGGATAGGATGCGGATCCAAAAACTTGTTCCGTCGATGAATCAAGGTGATTAGTCGACGGATCAACGATTCATCCAAGATTAGATCAGATCGGATCATAGCACAACAGGTAAAAAGGGTTCTGTCGACGAATAGTTTTGTTCAGTCGACGGATCAGCAGATTTCACGGAGATCGAACTGATCAACCAGATCAGCCGGAAAGGAAACTTGGGTTCAATCGACGGATAAAGTTGTTTAGTCGATGGATCAAGCTGATTTCGTGACGGATCAAATCGTGAAGTTGGACGCAAACCCAAGCAGATTCACTAGGGTTCTGTCGAGGAATCGGCCTAATCAGTCGACGGATCGGCTCTAAATTCGGAAGCTCAGCACGATCAGTGGGATCTGATTGGCTGCTGGCTAGGCTATAGAAAGCAGCCTCGAGGACGAAGGTTACGCATTAGTTTTTGAAAGAACAACCAACTCTTCTACTTTATGCTCTCCTTCTCTATGCCAAGATCATCTTCGAGCAAGCCTCCACTCCGAGAACAACGTCGACAACAAGCTTCAATTACTACTATTCTTCTGTCGGTAACTTTATTTTTATTGCATATCTAAAAGAGTAGTAAAGTTGTTACTATCTCTTTCATTTGTATTCGATTTCTCCTTTCAAAGTTTCGGAGGAGATCTTTAGTGAATTACCCAATGGATATGATCCAAGGGGTCGTTGGTCTTGAAGTAGGAGTCAGTTGGGTTCTGAACCAAGTAAAAAAGGAACTTGTATTTTTATGTGTTTGCTTTTATTTATTCCACCGCTACTCTGTATTATGAAAATAAAAAGTTTTTAAGTAACGAAATTCACACCCCTCTCTCGTTGATAACGATCCTACACCTGGTATTAGAGCAAGGCTTTTTAGCATTTTCTTTACCTTTTCTTTAAAATAATTTCTGTTCATATTTTTTATCTCGCACTACTAATCCTAAGACCGTCTTGGAAATCTCTTTTAGTTTTATAATAGTGCAAAGAAAATGGAGCACCAAGAAGGGCGAAATATCTTTGAGTCTCTATCATACGATCAAAAAGATTTCAATTACTGAAGGCGAGCAATGAAATGGTTCGTAGGAAGTGAAAGTCTCGACAACTGGATAACATTGAAGAAACCTTCTTGAGACTTGGAGGCAAACACAAAGGTAATGAATATGTTAATTAATGTTTTTCCTAATGAAATCGTGTGTATATTAGGAAAGTACAAAAATGCCTATGAACTTTGGACTTGGCTGATCGAGCTTCATGAGGATCCGTGGAAGCTAGAAGATCAAGTAGCATCTGAATCTTAATTAAGATCCTAGTCCGAGTATGAGTCATCATCAGAGTCTGACTCAGAAAAACTAGACCGAATCAACTTCATTGCATTAATGGGTAAGGAGGAGGTAAATGGTTCTGAACCCGAGTCAGAACAAGAGTCTAAATCCAAATTCGAGATGACAATGGTCAAGGGGGAGAATCCTAACGAGAATTCAAAAAGTAATATTGTAAATTCAAATTTTAAAGATTATATAATATGTTTTAAATGCAGTGAAAGAGGGCATTATAAAAGTAACTGTCATACTTATAATAGTCGATCCACACAACCAGAGGCAAAGGAGGAATCAATGTTAGGAGTCCGTAAAACAAAGGAGCACATCAAATGCTTCAAGTGCAAATAGATGGGTAATTACAAAAGTCAATGCCCAAAACGAAGACCCAAGGATCCAAGGGGAACAATCAAGATTAACAAGTTTACATTACATGAAATTCAATTTTTACAACACATGTTAGTAATAATAACTTAGCTAATCATTATTGCTCTAGTCTTGATTTTCTTGAAAAATTAGATATGCATGCTCAATCAAACAAATTAATTAATTCAAATAATTTAATTAATCCAGTTAATTCAAATTCGAATAAGAACAATTCAAAATTAATTAATAAAAATCGAAATAAAAATTCAAAAAATAATTCTTTAATCTTTAAAAATAAAAATTTTAAAAATAAATTTTCAACATACAAAAATCAAAATTCTACCTTGAATTTTAACAAAGAAAATAAATTTTCAGTTTAAAAATTCATATTCAAGTTTTAGAAAATTAAAAAAATAAAATAATCTTTTAGAAAATAAAATTGATAAACTAGAAAAGATAATTAATAATTTTATCAACTCATAAAATTTAGACTTGGGTTAAATAATTAATTATTATTTAATTTTTATTTGTCAAATTTAAATAAAAAAAATTTAAACTCTAGAAATTAAATTATAATTAAGTATTTTTTAATTATGAAACTAATTAATAATAATAATTATTATTATTAATAATAATAATATTATCACTTGTTTAACTTGATTTGCTTGACTTCTTTTCATCATCATGCATATTTTAAATTAACTGTTATATACCACGTCATGCATTTTATCCTTATGTTGTTAGTTTAATTTACAATGGTTAGAAATGAGAAGGGTTAACTAACCTTGACAATTTAACATCGGAATGTGTTGGAATGATAGTAGGTTAAGAAAGTTATGTCGAATGCATGTCTAGATTGAATTATATGTATTCTACCTAATACAATAAACCTAATGGATCTAACTGAAACTACCCAGTCAAACATTAACTAGTTGGATCAAAACCTAGTATTAAGTTCTTCGAGTTAGTTATTTTTGGAAAGCTTTGTCTTAGACACGTGGTTACTTTAATGATATTCATGTGACTCACTACAATCTGGAAACTTATCCTATAAATATTTTTTTGATGAATCCAAAACTGAGTTTAAATGAGGATTAAATAATCTTTTTCAATTCAAATCAATTAACCTAACAATCAATTAATCAATAGTAATTTAATTAATTATTCAATATAATTAATTTGAAATTAACAATTAATCAATCTCATTTAAATTTTAATTTAATTAATTCAATCCAAAATTAATTTAATTAGTAATCCGAAAATAATTATCTTATGTAATTCAAAATTAATTTAATCTTACTTAATCCAAATTAATAATCAATTTCAATTTATTTAATTCAATTTAAATTTAATTTTTAACATAACCTATTTAACATAATTAATTTTGACTTAATTAAGCTTAACTTAATTAATTAATTTAATTCTAAAATTAATTTTCACTAAATCAAATTTAGCTTAATTTATAACTTAATTAATTAATCCTAAATTAATCAATTAAATCAAATCAACCTATTTAACTTAATCTTTAATCTTAATAATTCATAATTAATTAATCTTAATTCTAATTAATTTGAAACCTAATAAAATCAAAAATAATTATTAATAATTCAAAATCAATAATCTAAATTTCAACTTAAATTAAAAATTGACTTAATCAATAACTTAACTTAATTAACCTTGAATAAAGTTGAACAATTTAAAGTTAATAACTTTAATAGTTAAATCAAAACATTAATCAAATTTCAACTTAATTAATTAATTTTAAATTAAATTAAATCTAAAATCAACTCAAATCAAATTTAACTTAATTAATTTTAACTTGATTTTATTTTAACTTAATTCAAAAAGTTAAACTTAACTTGATATAAAACTTAATCAAATAAATCATCTCACACAACTATACAATTACCAAGTTTGAAAATTTAAAATGGGTGAGATATTAGGAAAAGTAAATTAAAAATATTTTTGAAATGATGTCTTTTAAAATTTATATATTTCTGAAAATGAGTGTTGACCAACACCTATACTTTTAGATCCTTAAGTCAACCATGAACTCCTAAACCCTTAGACACATATGTATATTTTCCTTGTGGGTAACAAGGATGTCCTAAGAAATATCAAATTAAGGGAGATATCCTATTGAAAGACACATTCTTTGAAAAGAGTTTCAAAAGTTTTATCTTCAAATATTCTCTTTTGAAAATATAGTTTCAACATATTTTATTTTCTTCTCAAAATTCTTTTGAAAATATTCTTCAAAATCATACTTTAGAAAATATTTTGAAAAAAATATATTTTGAAAATACATTTGAAAATATTCCTTTTTTGAAATTGCACTTTGAAAGTGACTATGCAAAATTCTTTGAAAATCAATTTTTACAATAATTTGAAAATACATATTTTCAACAACGAATGTTTGAAAAATTCTTTGAAAATGTATTTCATGAAAATACTTTACAAATACTTTTGAAAATATTTTTGAAAATTCTTACCTTATAAATTCCTTGAAAATGGCTTGAAAATACTTTTAGAACTACTTGGAAATAATCATATCTCCTTTGTCAAATATCTTTTAAAATATGTTTGAGTTCTCCTTGGAAATATTTTGAAAATTGCTTTCGAAAATATCTTTAAAATATTTGAAAGTACATTTGCAAAATATTTGAAAATTCCTATAATTTTTTTTTATGAAAAGAGGATTTTCAAAATATATTCGAAATGTTGAAATTATATTCATTTTTAAAAATACTTTTAAAACTCTAAACACTTCTTAAATTTGTCTTTCAAAAGGGTAAGGGAGATATATTTTATCCGATAAGTATTGTTGGTGCAAAACCTAAGGAGTTCCTTAGGAATCAATGTAATTAAGTAAGTATTCTTTTTGATGTATGCCAAAGGGGGAGAATAAGAGTTTAAGTTAGAAACCCTAACTCTTTTTTACTTGATAAGTTGGGTTAAGTAATTATTCTAACTTAAACATACTATCAAACATCAAAAAAGAGAAGATTGTTGGTGCAATCGACCTCAAGGGTTTTGATGTTTGTTTGACAATATGTTTAATGAAGACTCGGTCAAGGTTGACCTATGTAAGTGAGAAGTCTAATCGTTGATTGGATGCTTGGCAAGTAGGGATGACAATGGGGTGGGACGGAGACGAGTTTGTCGTCCCCATCCCCGAAGTAAATCTCCACCCTCATCCCTGTCTCCATCCCCGTCTCTACCTAATCGGGGAATCCCTGTCCCCGAACCCACGGAGATTAAACCCCCATCCCCGCCACAGAGATGACAATGGGGGCGGGGATGATGACGGATCCCCGTGGGTTCGGGGATGAAATCTCAGTCTCCGTCTCCACTTGAAATATCCATTTTTTAATTCATTGTCTTTTTACATAAACTTCATTCTAAATCATCCTATTGTCTTTCTAGATTCTCAAAAATAAAAAACAAAACATGCAAACCATAACAAAACTCAGATTCATTTTATAAACACAAATTCAAAGTGCACTATAATACTATATCAAGAGACTAAATAACAAGTTAAAAACTCAAACACGTAGCAAAAATGCAATTGTTTGTAGATACAAAAATCCAATGACATACATGTTGGATAGCCCGATGCGGCGTGTGCTTAACACGTTTTGTAAAATATTCACAGCGAAAGATATTAAACAGTAATAATAAAAATTAATTATTACATCACACACACCACACGCATACAAGGATACATCTCAT